>JAHNEJ010000225.1:0-87448 GCA_022559845.1 Amorphophallus konjac
AACGAGAGCGTGGCTTTCGTGTTGGTAGCTTCTCTACTGCTTCCGTAGATCAACGCCGGGATGCGGGAATAGGAAGAGGAGTACAGAGCGGTAGGAGTACCGCTTTTCGTAGTTGGGTAGCACCTTTGAGAGTGTTTTGTCCGGAGAGTAGTGGGACGAGTAATGCAGAGAGAGAGGGCGGAACTTGATGTAATTTTTTTTGGTTTTTGGAATAAAACACAAGGTTCGGTTTGTTTATTTTTCACCTATGCTTCCGTTGCCTGAATCCCTGCACACATCACTGAAACAAACAAATCAGAATTTCTGTTCTGACTTGGCCCCTTGCTCAATAAGCAAATGGTCACTGTGACTGTCCTTGATAACTGGTCAAGGGGCCAAGCCTTTATTTAACGAAGGCAAGGGAAAGATGCGGTGATGATAAATGCGACAGGCAAGCACACGAATGCAAGCGGTATTAAAAGTGAGATGCTGCACGCAAATGTAATCATGCAAAATTGATTTGTTTTCTTTTTTATATTTGATATTTTTTTGTTTTATCATAAAAAGATTTTTTTTGTTTGCAAATATGTACATTTCTCTTTTCCATTTTTTTTTGTGCTTTTATCATTTCAAAAAAAAATTATTGCTAACGCCCGGCAAGCACCCAAATGGCACCTAACCTTCGTGAGAACAGGGGTTTCTTACTAACCTCCCAGGTATCCTAAGTGCACATCTAGGTTGATTTGGGCCTCTAGACCCCTCGAATGATGATCCCGTCGGCTAAGACTTACCCTGATGACAATACCGTCATGCCATGCTTAGGCTCCCAGTTGCTTCCGACCACAGGGATTCACCCAAAAGGTGTTTGAGGTAAAAGATTTGCCCGACCCGGGTCTATTTCCTCACAACTCTAGATGGTATATGATGGAACACCCTGGAACCCTAACGACCAACCGCGCGGCGCTGACCCGGAATCAGACGCCGTCGCACCCATAGGTGACGCGCTTGCATTGGCCTAAGCCCGAGGTTAAGCAAGAAGACATCAAGGTGGTAAACAGGGGTCTTGACCAGCCAGAAACGCAGAGACTCCTTCGCAGCGATAGCTTTTACTTTTCAAAGTAGGCAACCATATGTGTATATTAAAATAAGGTCGCAGACCCTAGGTGGTTTTCACCCTTCAGAAACTCCATCGAACGTTCATCTCTAGAGGAAGAAGGAAGAGCGTAGGGGATAAACCTCCTGAGAGGACCGGCAAAGCCGTTAACCCGGCGAGCGAATAATGGCCCATCAACTCTTTCCTTTCAGACAACTTCAGACCAAATCTCGAGCATTTACATTCCACGGCCCCCTTTGTGGATTCAGACTTTTACTTTGAGGGGTTCCGTTTATCGCACCAGGCACAGTCACGACCAGGCTTTTCTTTTGATTTTGTATTTCTTTTTGTGAGGGAGATATAGTCGTTTGACGTTTGTGGGCTCCCTTTTCGTATGCCTGCGGGGACACTGCCCTCTTCTCGTGCTCTGATCGATGCTCGAGGAAATGGATCCTACTCTTGCCTTTGGGGTTTGAGTTTCGGTTTCTCATGCTCAGCGTTTTAAGGGCGCCGACTGTCTCATTTGGTCGAAGAGAAAAGAATAAAGATTACAGCTTCCGGAGATCTTCTGGGTGGGGCCCCACCGTAGGTGAAGCTACCGACTTTTTTGAATACATAAGTGAGCGCATGTTGGCTTCCTTCGAGCGAGCATAGGCCGACGTGGCCGGACAGGGATATCCACGGTTCTGGCAAACCAAGACCCGGTGCCTACCAAGCCTTAATGGGCCCTATCCTAACATGAAGGTTAAATGCAGGGACTTAACTATATGGTGACTGCCGGGCATCGACATTTTAAATTTTCCATATTTTTAGTGGTTTTCGGTATTTCTTTGTTTTTTGATGTTTTTATCTTTTCATCATTTTTTTGTTTGTTGTGCTATGGGTAGTATTTCTTAAGATAAAGCACATTCCAAGGGTGGGATAACTCGGTCCCTTCGGCGTTGACTAGCTTGTAGGCGTTGCCAGGGTACACGGCTTGAATTACAAATGGTCCTTCCCAATTGGGTTGGAGTTTAGAACGCGGACCTCCAGGTTTGACAAAAATTCTTTTTACGACCATCTCACCGACTTTGAATTTTCTCTCAACGACTTTCTTTTGGTAAAAGCGAGCGAGTCTATTTTGATACACACGCGCGTGTTCGGCAGCGGCCAGTCGTTTCTCATCCAAGAGTTCCAACTGGGCAAGGAGTGAATTACGACGATCGTCGAGGGGAAATTCCTCGTCCAATTGTACCCTGAGAGAAGGGATCAGAGTCTCGTACGGGACTACCGCTTCCATACCATAAGTAAGGGCAAATGGAGTCTGCCCGGTGGGGGTACGGATTGAAGTGTGATAGGCCCATAGAGCTTCGATAAGCTTTTCTGGCCAGTCTGAAAACTTACTAGACTCGCAGGTTTTTTTGATGATTTTGAGCAATGTTTTATTGGTGGCCTCCGCTTGGCCGTTACCTTGTGGGTAATAAGGCGATGAATGATGTAATGCAATTGCGTACCTTTTACAGAGGTCCTGTAGGTCCTGAGAAATGAACTGTGGCCCATTGTCGGTGACGATCGTGCTTGGGACGCCGAATCTGGCGAGGATGTTCTTTATGATGAACTTGCAGACTGTTGACGTCTTGATTTCCGCGTAAGTTTCAGCTTCGGCCCATTTGGTGAAGTATTCCGTCGCAGTAAGGATGAAAGATTTCTGCTTGGTGAGGGAATTGGGATCACCTAGGGGACCAATGATGTCGAATGCCCACATGGAGAAAGGCCATGGGGAGGATATTGGATGAAGTGAGGAAGATGGTGAATGAATTTTATCGACATGAAGTTGACATTTGACACACCTACGGACATAGGCAGCACAATCCTCTTCCATAGTGGGCCAATAAAAGCCTTGACGAATGATCTTCTTGGCGAGCATCTGACTATTCACGTGGCCACCGCACACACCCGAGTGCGTCTCTTCTACACATTTCCAAACCTCATCGTCACCAAGACATCTTAACAGAATACCAGTAAGGCTCCTCCTATAGAGTAGACCTCCAACCAAAGTATATTTCTGAGCCACCCTTCTTATGGCTTTCTTGTCCTTTGTGGTGGCCCCTTCAGGATAAGACTGATCTTGGCAGTATTTGACAATTTCATAGAACCATGGTTTCTCTTCATCAGCCAATTCTTCTTCGGCCTCTGCCAACATGATTTCCCTCTTTTCAAGGATATCTTCCTGCAGGATCTTCCTTGCTATCCTGTCATTGATATTTACGTAGGAAGCATCATCGATTGCAGGGGCGTGAAGTTTATAGATGGAAATGGACTTAAACCATCTTCCTAGAGGGAACCTTATGGATGATGCCAACGAGGCGAGGGCATCGGCGAGAATATTCTGATGATGAGGGACATGAACAAAGATCAGTTTGGCGAACAGTTTGGCAAAGGCAGCAGTGAGTTCTTGGTATGGCTTGAGTTTGGGATCGCGAGTGCGATATTTAGTGAGCACCTGGCGAAGGATGAGTTGACTATCACCTACGACTCACAACTCAGTGATACGAAAAGAAAGAGCGAGTTCTAGGCCAGCTAGAAGAGCTTCATATTCGGCTATATTGTTGGTGACTGGAAATTTGAGCTGGTATGCCAATGGGAATGTGGGGCCTTCAGGCGACAGGAGGGCGATGCCGATTCCTCTCCCTTGAGAATTTAGAGCTCCATCAAAATATAGCGTCCACATTGGCTCATCTGATTGGTTGATGGACATTAGTTCCTCATCTGGAAACTCTGATTGGACGGGATCGAACTTGGGAAGAGGATGGTGAGCGAGATGCTCGACTATGGCATAGCCTTTAATCACCTTTTGCTGGATGTAGGTGATGTCGAACTGAGAGAGAAAACTTTGCCAGCGTGCTAGCCTATCCGTAAGGATGAATTTCTCTAGAAGGAATTTGATAGGATTCATTCGAGCAATCAAGTGGACCTCGTGAGCCAAGAAGTAGTGCTTCAATTTCTGCACTACCCAAACGAGGGCAGCACAGGTTTTCTCCATGACGGTGTACTTCTGCTCACAGGGATTGAGAAGTTTGGACAAGTAATAGGTTGCCCGTTCCTTGCCTTCTTCATCAGCTTGTGCGAGGACGGCTCCCACGGAGTCATCCAAGACTGAGACGTAAAGGATCAGAGGTTTTTCCGGTTTGGGTGGAATGAGAACGGGTGGACTAGCCAGATATTCCTTTAACCCTTCAAAAGCTTTCTGACATTTAGAATTCCAGTGGAATTCTACTCCTGACTTGGTCAACTCGTAGAGAGGTCTACACCTTTGTGAATGTTGGGACACAAACCGACGAATAAACTGTAACCTCCTGATTAAACCTCGGACTTCCCTCAAATTCTTGGGAGGCGGCATATCCCTGATAGCCTTGGCTTTGTCGGGATCTATCTCGATCCCTCTTTTACTCACGATGAACCCCAGCAATTTACCTGACGACACACCAAACACACACTTCTTCGGGTTCATTTTAAATTCGAACTCTCTTGACCTTTGCAAGACCTTAGCCAAAACTTTTGGATGTTCCATCCTGGTCCTTGATTTCACCAATAAGTCATCCACATACACTTCCAGATATATGTGCATCATGTCATGAAATATGGCCATCATCGCTCTTTGGTAAGTAGCTCCAGCATTCTTTAATCCGAACGGCATGACCACGTAACAATATGTTCCCCAAGGGGTAGTGAATGACGTCTTTTCCTGATCCTCTTCTGCCAAACGAATTTGATTGTATCCTGAAAATCCATCCATGAAAGAGAGGGTTTCGTAGCATGCCGTGTTATCAATCAGCACATCAATGTGAGGTAAGGGAAAATCATACTTTGGACACGCGCGGTTAAGGTCCCGGAAGTCGATGCAAATCCTGACTTTCCCATCTTTCTTCATGACCGGGATAATGTTCGCCACCCATTGAGGATAAAGAACGACTCTAATGAACCTGGCTTTGTAGAGCTTATCGACCTCTTCTTTCATTTTCAAAGCCATCTGAGGGTGGAAACGCATTAACCTTTGTTTTACCGAGATGGACCCTGGTTTTAGGGTTAAACGGTGTTCGACCAAGGTTGAATCCAGACCCGGTATATCCTCGTAGCTCCATGCAAACGTGTCCTTATATTCCTTGAGAACCCCAATTAATGCCTCTTCTTCAGAGGGTGGTAGGTTGTCACTTATGAGGATGATCCTAGGGTCTTCCTCAGTTCCCAAGTTGACTTCTTTGGTGGATTCTTCTACGGCGGTTGACGGCTCGTCGAATCTCCTCATTCCACTAGCGTATGCGCCCGCCGCATCCTCATATTCTTCACCCTCATCTTCAGTGGGGCATTCTTCATCCGTGATCTCGTAGACTCCATACCCTTCATCAGATGCACAGTTGCCCTCGCATTCTATTTCGGGTAGCTGGATGGGATTTTCTAACAACTGGGGGATGGCAAGAAGGGCCTGACACCTGGCGGCCAAATCCAGAAGGAATCGACGAGGGATCTGCCTACCCTTGGATTTCTTCCTAGGTACTACCCTTGGCCTATCATTCCTAGATTGACTGACAATATTTACAGAAGAAGAGGAGGATGAAGAGGATGGTGTAGAATGTACAGGAGAAGACCCCTCAGAGGAGGGGTAGAAAAGGTTGCTCATCGGACCTTGGACGGGTGGTCCGCGAGGCGGTACGCACCCGTGGGAGATGTAGGAGGTTTCCTCAACGAAGATGTGTTGTTGGGGAGTTTGAAAATTGACGTTTTTTTTTCGTTTTCATTTTTAATGACAAAGCAGTGAAAAGATATTGGAGGAGAGAGAAAAGGGGTTATGGCTAGAGGATTGTGAGGCTCATAGAGTAGATCATGGTTGAAGACCTGGCGCGGGTTGAAAAGCCCGCGCAGGTATGTAAGCAAAGAAGGGGACCTGGGAAGATCATCAGACAATTGTCTGGCCCAGGAAGAAGATATCAGCAAAGGCTGAGACGAGTGGATGGAGAGGATGGCGGCTAATGAGCCGTCGACGGTAATGTTGAGGACGGATGAAGATCCGTCGATGACAGAGTCCTTCTGGCGAGGACGAGGATAGTTTGGAACCTTGGCAAGAGTGGTAATATTCTCTGGTATTTCGGAGATCAATGGTGGTCCTTCAAGCTACGGAGATGAGAACATCCTTTCCAGTGCAACGGAAATGTCCCGTATGTCGAACCATTTGTCCCACTCGCATTCCGGATCTTTGATCTTGCCTCTTTTGGTGCTCCTCGGACATTTTTCAGCCAAATATACAGCATGTGATCCCCCATATGCTTCTCGTGGATGATCTCCCATCTGAACAACGGGCCCTCTGTTGAAGTGGTTTGATAGAGTCCACGTGAGGGGCTTCCAATCTGCCTTGAACGGTCCTTTGAAGCCTAGGCCAAACCTGCGGTTCGGCCTAATTTCCTTTGGCGGTTTGAGCATACCATGTAACTGTGCGCCCAGACCTTTTCCTTGTTGATAGCCGATGTTCCTCATAATCTCCCACCCTTTGGAGTGAAAAGGGAGACATGATGTTGTGGTTGCCCTGACCGGCTCCTTTGGTGCTAGTGGAACATGAGATGGATCACGTACGTCCAGCAGTGACAATATGGGCCGATGAGACGGCCAAACAGAAGGTAGAGAGGTGTTGATAGCATCCACTGTGTGAAGGACATGTGTACTGACTACTTTAATAATTCTCCCATTGTAAGGAAACTTCAGGCACTGATGGTTGGTGGAAGGCATAGCGTCCATGGCTTCGATGTAAGGGCGACCCAGTATAGCCTTGAATGTGGGGTCCATGTCGAGGACATGGAATTCCGTGGGAATTGACATGGGGCCTAGTTCTGCCTTCAGAATAATCATCCCCTGCGGCGGCCTTTTGCTATTGTCATAAGCCGTGACCGTGATCGAGGAAGGTCTTATTTGTTCCTCGTCAACCCCACACAACTGAAGGGTGCTCATGGAGATCACATTTATGGACGCACCCGTATCCACAAGACACGGGTTTATGGATATCCCATTAATTTTTATTGAAATACACAATACATACTTCCGAGCTTCCTTGGGAGCGAGCTCGTAGTTGTGAAACATGATGGCTGGTTGTGTGTCTGTTGGGGTCAGGACGGTCGAAATCTTCTCCACGGGGAGGTCTTCATTAACCATGACCTTTTGAAGATATTCCATCAAGGCCGCCTGGTGGGATGTGGATCTTTGAAGTAGCTCCAGGATGGAGATCCGAGCAGGTGTCTTATCCAAGTGTTTCAATAGATCATACTGTGTTCCAGGGATAGCTCTTTCTGGTTGTTCTGCATCATCCTTCTCTGGCTGAGATTGGTCGGGATTCTGACTGTTGTGGGGGAAAACCCTGTGAAAAATCCTTCCACTCCGGAGCACCATTGCCTGCGGCTTTTGTACCTCTGTGGGGGTAGCAGTGGGTTTTAACAGGGGTTTGAGGGGTAGTAGTGGAGGAACGGTTGATGAAGCAGGGGTGATGACGGGAGCAGGGATTCTGACGAGGGGTTTGTTAGGTGGCGGCATGGTGGAGGTAGAGGGGATATTGCGCGGATTATGAAGGATAAGGGGTCTAGAAGGTGGCGGTGAAGACGAAGTAGGAGTGGGTAGGGTTTGAAGTGGGCAATGATTTTGAAGTGGGTGATGGTTAATGAGTGGTTTTGAAGGCATTAGTGGTGATACGGTGGAGAAAGACGGGGTTATGTATGGTTGACGGATGATAAGGGGTTTAGAAGGCGTAGGGGTAAATGTGGTAGAGGTGGATGGTAAAGTGGGGGAGTGAGAGAAGATGAGAGGGTGTGAAGGCGTAGTGGAGAGTGTCGGTTGATAGGAGGTCGGGGTGCGGATGAGAGGGCGTAATGGTAGTGGAAATGGTGATGGTGATACTGACGCGGGTTGATGAGAGAGAGGTGCTACCCGGGCAAGGTGAGGGGGTTGCATGACGAGAGGGTTGGAGGTAGAAAGAATGGAGGTACTTTCCTGGTGCCACACCTGCTCTCTCCCGACTTCCGGGAAGGAGGAGATGGGGTTAACCTGATGATTGGGCTGTTGGTGCTCCGGTAATGGATTCTGGATTATGCCCATGTCGGGCTGTTGTTGTGGGGCCTGCTGAGCCTGCTGTTGCTGTTGTGGTTGCTGTTGATGTTGCTGTTGTAACTGCTGCTGTGGCCTATGAGGAGGTCTCCTAGCCTTGAGAGCCGCGACGTATCGTCTCATCTCATCCCAATCTATTTGATGTTCATCATTCATATCATGGATGTAATCTTTGAAATGGAAGCAGTAATCCACTGTGTGTCCCGGCTGCCTGTGGTAGACGCAGTATTTGGAGGTATCAACATTGGGGGGCCACGCGGGCCTTTCTCTGGGTAGGGCGAGTTGGTTTGATGCCATGAGGGCATTAAAAATGTCTGCTAAGGTTTCCGGCAATGGTGGATAGTAGGCTCTCTTGGGACCGAGCAGCCTCCTTTGTTGCTGTTGGGGACCATAGTTCCCCGGGGGTGGAACTTGGTTGTACTGAAGCGGTGATTGTTGTTGCTGAGGTTGTGGTTGTTGTTGCTGGGGTTGGCGTAATGGAGGCATATTGTCCTGGGGTGGATTATTTTGGGGTGGAGGACGAAGAGGGAAAGGACCCGGTTGAAGGGAAAGTCGGGGCATTTGTGGAGGCCTTGGGTTGACTGCATAGTTGGCATTGTTGACCGCACTGACTTGCTCATTTGTCACGACCCCTTCTGTGGCTCCGCCCGGGACACCAGCGCCTGTCTTTCTGACCACTTTGGGCTTTGGCGACTCAAACATGTTCATGATGGGGGAGTCTTTTAGTTGGGTTTGGATGTATCGGGCCCTTTCATAGAGCTCCTCCATTGTAGTAAGTTTATTCATGGCCAGGACATGTCTGAACTGTGGGGTTGCATTAGACACAATCATCTTCACTTGTTCGGGCTCGGAGAGGGTATCCCTTATTCTTTCCGCCAGAGACCTCCATCTATCAGCATATCGGACAAAATCCTCATCGGGTTTCATCTTTTCGGCCACTAGGTCGGTAATGGAGAGTGAGGGACCGACCCTATCCCTATATTTCTGCAAGAACCTTCTCTGGACTATTTCAAAATTCTCGGCCTCGCGGGGCTCCAGAGAATAGAACCACTCAAGTGCGGGACCATCCAATGATCTCCGAAAGAGGTATGCCAGGGACCTCTGATCGTTTTGCCAGTAAGAGGACTCATACATGAAATCCTTGAGATGAATGAAGGGGTTGCCGGTACCATTGTATCTGCGGTACGTGGGCATTTCGGAGGGAGGAGGATGAATGACAGGAAGGATTGGCAAAGCAACCTCCGGGGTGGCTTTCACGTCCACCATCCTTCTCAGATTTTGAAACTGCTCGTCCATGCGGTTGAACCTATTGAGGAGCGATTGGGCGAGCTCCTCTGGAGGTGAAGGTGGCACTTGCCACTAGGGGAGAAACTGTCTCCCGGAGACTTGAGGGGGGAACCCAGAATGAGAGGGAGCTGTCGGACCGCCGACAGTTGGCCCCGGCTGAAGCGGTGTCTGGGGAACAACGGGAGTTTGAGATTGTGATGGGAACTGGAATGAGGGTGGTTGTTGGCTCGCTTGTCCTTGAAGCGAGGGAGACTGGATGGCTTGCGCCAATGAGGAAGATGGAATGGCCTGCACGGACTCTTGGAGAGGTGCGATGGCCGGAGTTGACTCCTGGGGCGTGGGGGAAACAGATTTCCCTTTTAGAATGGCCTAGAAGGCCCGGAGCTGTTCAGAGGTAAGCTCCGTGTTGGCGAGGACGCCCAGTAAGGAAGTGATATCCTGTGGCGGGGACGTGTCCCCGGTAATAACCTGCGCCTCATGCGAGGGGTCATGAGAAGGACCCGAGTCCATAGCATAGACTCGCGGGTCGGCTGACAAACCACGGCTAGGGTGGTTCTCCTCAAAAGACTCGTGAGACATGCTCACAGTTTTCTCAGAACGTTAAAACATACACTAGCAAGTAGGTAGCAGAGATTATCAAACAAGTGGATGCCTTTACGCCCTTTTTTGTGTTTTGATTTTGATGATTTTTTTGTATTTTTAGCGAGATCCGAAGTTCACACAAAATGGGGACCCTAGTTTGTTTTTGTTTCACCGCCGTGTCAGCTAGGGTCTCTCGTCTCACCACGAATGAAATGACTAACTCCGGGGAACTTCAATGGTACAACCAGCCCAGTGAACGAAGAGGAGATTCTTCGATGTCGGGGACTTACGGAGGTCCCAGTGTAGGAGATTCTAGTCCGTTGAGAGGAATTCCCAAACGGAGAGTCCTTCCTTCACCGGGAAAGGGTGAACCTCAAAAAATGAAAAAAAGGATAGAAAAGAGGAATGGATGTATGCAATGGAATGCTGACAGATATATGGAGTGGGAAAACAACAGAAATAACAGACATATAATAAACAAAGAACCAATCAGAACTGACGGTGCTGCCGTGAGCACAACGGGGGCGCGCGCGGGCGCGAAGGTGAAGAGGTACGGGTGGTGCCGAACTTGCAAGGGTAGCCGAAAGGAAGCAGTAAGCGGTCCCACCGTGATCGCCAATCTGTGAGCGACGTCACGCGGTTCGGGGAAGAGCAGAGAGGACGCGGAGCGCGCGCGGGCTCCTCTTTTCTTTTGGTGTTTGTTTGCTGCAACACAGAAATAAGAGAAGAGAGAGAAGGGGCCACCACGGGAGATTGCTCCGGCGGGGCGAGCGGGACAAGTGTGATATAGCAAAATATGGGGTTTAAACGGCCATAGCGGGAAGTGACTCGCCGCGGCCTCGGGGGGACAGGAATGGTGCAAAAATTAAATAACAAGAATTGAAACGGCCATTGGGGAAGTGACTCGCCGCGGCCTCGAGAATATGAGCAGATAATAAGATGACAGAATATAGAGAGAATACAAAGAGCGGGAATTTAAACAGCCATTGGGGAAGTGACTCGCCGCGGCCTCGAGAACACAAACAGATAAGAATATAACGTATAAGAACGTGAATTTAAACGGCCATTGGGGAAGTGACTCGCCGCGGCCTCGAGAACACGAATAGATAAGAATATAACATATAAGAACGGGAATTTAAACGGCCATTGGGGAAGTGACTCGCCGCGGCCTCGAGAATATGAGCAGAATATAACAGAGTATAAAGAGAATATAAGAACGAAAATTTAAACGGCCATTGGGGAAGTGACTCGCCGCGGCCTCGAAAATAAGATGTGATCGCCAGGGGCCGAAAGACCCCAAAATAAGAAGGTGATCGCGCCTACCTCAAGAGCGGGAGATGGCGGGTTGCTTCTTCCTCTCCCTCCGGCCGGCCGACGGAGAGGGCTTTCCTCGGCTACCCTTGCAAAACAACGACAAACAAATGACAAGTGGATTAGAAAGATGGAGGTGTAGTATTCAAATCCTTGCGATAAAAATAATGAAATGATGGCAAGACACACACCTGGTTGGTGTTATCTTTTAAACCCCTCTCGGACTCGAGTAGGAGGGAAATGAGATGATGGATGTAAGAAGTGTATAAGAAAAGGCGCCCTTATAAAGGGGGATAGGGGATGCAAGATGATGAATGCAAAAGAACTACGAAGAAAAGGAAAGAATTGGCTTATTGGATGTGCCGATGGTGAAATCCGGCGGAGCTCCGGCAGCGTGGGGACGACGTGGAAGCGCGGTGGATGAAGACGACCTTCCTCTAGCGAGCGTGAGCACCCGAGAAGCCGGCAGAACCTCCACCTACAAAAGAACCCACGGGTTAGAAAATGACTCCGTAGCCTCTGGGCTCCGGCAGCCTATCGGATCACTTCTAAGCTCTCCCAGAACTGAGGGGGTGGGCCTCTATTTATAGGGCTACGGAGGGTGGAGGCGTCCAGGACCCTGGACACCTCCATCAGGGCCGAATTAATATTTTATTCTATTTTTTATTAAGTTTTTTGGAATACTTTTGTGGGGGCGTCCAGGGTCCCGGACGCCTCTAATAGGTCCACCGAATACTGCTGACGGTCGCACGCGGTTTGGCACAACGCGTGGTTTTGTGAGCGGCGCCTCGTGATTCAGAAATGGGCGCGTCCAGGTGGCTGGACGTCTTCAAAATTTGGATTTTTTTCACACACGACAAACCGTCGTTCGGTGGCCGGCGCCCGTGAGAGAGTTGATGGAGGCGTCCAGGGGCCTGGACGCCTCCATAAATATATTATTTTATTTTTTTTATTTATCTTTTGTGCCAAGGCTGGCATTTTGATTTTTTTATAATTATTTTTATGGAGGCGTCCAGGGGCCTGGACGCCTCCATTAATATATATATATTTTTATTTATTTTCCAATTTTTATCCCAACTGGTATTTTACACACACATTTTTTATTTTTATTTTTATGGAGGCGTCCAGGGGCCTGGACGCCTCCATTAATATATATATTTTTTTATTTAGTTTTGGGCCCTGAGAAAAGAATAAAATAAATTAAAAAGATGGGGGCGTCCAGGGGCCTGGACGTCCCCATTAAGACCCACCCGGGTCCTCAATCGGCGGCCGCCCGGCAGACACCTTCTTGGTTCCGGAACCTCTTGATGTGTCTGACTGGTGTTGACGCCGTCCGAATGCCGTGACGAGATGATTCCGGATGCCGAAAAAGGCAGAAGAAGACCCAAGAAAAGGAAGTGCTCAAGTGATTCGAAATGCGTAAGCCGTCGCGGGGCGTCGTATAGTAATATGAGACTTTCTCAGGAGACGTCAAGAATGGCGTGTCTACAGTAAGTAGCTCCAGCATTATTTAACCCAAATGGCATGACCACGTAACAATATGTTCCCCAAGGTGTAGTGAATGATGTCTTCTCTTGATCCTCTTCTGCCAAACGAATTTGATTATATCCTGAAAATCCATTCATGAATGAGAGGGTCTCATATCCTGCTGTGTTGTCGATTAAAACATCAATGTGAGGCAAGGGAAAATCATCATTTGGACACGCGCGGTTAAGGTCCCGGAAGTCGATGCAAATCATGACTTTCCCATCTTTCTTCATGACCAGGACAATGTTTGCCACCCATTGAGGATAAAGAACGACTCTAATGAACCTGGCTTTATGGAGCTTATCGACCTCTTCTTTCATTTTCAGAGCCATCTGAGGGTGGAAACGCCTTAACCTTTGTTTTACCGAGACGGACCCTGGTTTTAGGGTTAAACGGTGTTCGACCAGGGTTGAATCCAGACCCGGCATATCCTCGTAGCTCCATGCAAACGTGTCCTTATATTCCTTGAGAACTTTAATTAATGCCTCTTCTTCAGAGGGTGGTAGATTATCACTTATGAGGATGATCCTAGGGTCTTCCTCAGTTCCCAAGTTGACTTCTTTGGTGGACTCTTCTACGGCGGTTGACGGCTCGTCGAATCTCCTTATTCCACTAGCATATGCGCCAGCCGCATCCTTATATTCCTCATCTTCAGTAGGGTATTCTTCATCTGTGATCTCGTAGACTCCATACCCCTCATTAATTGTGCAGTTGCCCTCACATTCTATTTCTGATAGCTGGATGGGATTTTCTAGCAACTGAGGGATGGCAAAAAGGGCCTGACACCTGGCGGCTAAATCCAGAAGGAATCGACGAGGGATCTGCCTACCCTTGCATTTCTTCCTAGGTACTACCTTTGACTTATTATCCCTAGATTGACTGACATTATTTACAGAAGAAGAACAAGATGAAGAGGATGGTGAAGAATGTACAGGGAAAGACCCCTCAGAGGAGGGGTAGAAAAGGTCGCTCATCGGACCTTGGACGGGTGGTCCGCAGGGCGGGACGCATCCGTGGGAGATGTAGGAGGTTTCCTCAACGAAGATGTGTTGTTGAGGAGTTTGGAAATCGACGTTTTTTTTCATTTTCATTTTTGATGACAAAACAGTAAAAAGAGATCGGAGGAGAGAGAAAAGTGGTTATGGCTAGAGGATTGGGAGGCTCGTAGAGCAGATCATGATTGAAGACCTGGCGCTGGTTGAGAAACCCGCGCAGGTATGTAAGTAGAGAGGGGGATCTGGGAAGATCATCAGACAACCGTCTGGCCCAGGAAGATGATAGCAACAAAGGCTGTGACGAGTGAATGGAGAAGATGACGGCTAATGAGTCGTCGGTGGTGATGGTGATGGTGGATGAAGATCCGCTGGTGACAGGGTCCTTCTGGCGAGGACGAGGATAGTTTGGAACCTTGGCAACGGTGGTGATATTCTCTGGCATTCCGGAGATCAATAGCAGTCCTTCAAGCCGTGGAGGTAAGAACATCCTTTCCAGTGCAACGGAAATATCCCGTATATCAAACCACTTGTCCCATTCGCATTCTGGATCTTTGATCTTGCCTCTTTTGGTGACCCTCGGATATTTTTCAGCCGAATATACAGCATGTGGTCCCCCATGTGCTTCTTGCGGGTAATCTCCCATCTGAACAACGGGCCCTTTGTTGAAGTGCTTTGATAGGGTCTATGTGAGGGGCTTCCAATCCACCTTGAATGGTCCTTTGAAGCCTAGGCCAATCCTGCGGTTCGGCCTAATCTCCTTTGGTGGCTTCAACCTACCTTGCAGCTGTGCGCCCAGACCTTTGCCCTGTTGATAGTCGATGTTCCTCATAATCTCCCAACCTTTGGAGTGAAAAGGGAGATATGGCGTTGTTGCCTTGATCGGCTTCTTTGATGCTAGCAGAATGTGAGATGAATCACACACGTCCAGCAATGACAATATGGGCCGATGAGACGGCCAAACAGAGGGCAGAGAGGTGTTGATAGCATCCACCGTGTGAAGAACATGTGTGCTGACCACTTTAATAATTCTTCCATTGTAAGGAAACTTCAAGCACTGATGGTTGGTGGAAGGCACAGCATCTATAGCTTCAATGTAAGGGCGACCCAGTATGGCCTTGAATGTGGGGTCCATGTCGAGGACATGGAATTCCGTGGGACTGACATAGGACCTAGCTCGCCCTCAGAATAATCATCCCTTGCGGCGACCTTTTGCTATTGTCATAAGCTGTGACTGTGATTGAAGAAGGTCTTATCTGTTCCTGTTCGACCCCACACAACTAAAGGGTGCTCATGGAGATCACATTTATGGACGTACCAGTGTCTACAAGGTATGGGTTTATGGATACCCCATTAATTTTTATTGAAACACACAATGCATATTTCCGAGCTTCCTTGAGAGCGAGCTCGTAGTTGTGGAACATGATGGCCGGTTGCGTGTCCGTTGGGGTCAGGACGGCAGAAATCTTTTCTACAGGGAGGTCCTCATTCACCATGACCTTTTGAAGATACTCCATTAAGGCTGCCTGATGGGATGTGGATCTCTGAAGCAGCTCCAGGATAGAGATCCGAGCAGGCGTCTTGTCCAAGTGTTTCAACAAATCATACTGTGTTCCAGGGATGGATCTTTCCGGTTGTTCTCCATCGTCCCTCTCTATCTGAGACTGCTCGGGATTCTGACTATTCTGGGGGAAAACCCTGTGGAAAATTCTTCCACTCCGGAGCACCATTGCCTGCGGCTTTTGTACCTCTATAGGGGTAGCAGTGGGGTTTAATAGAGGTTTAAGGGGTAGTGGTGGAGGGATGGTTGATGAAGCATGGATTCTGATGAGGGGTTTGTTAGGTGGAGGCATGGTGAAGGTAGAGGGGATATCGCACGGGTTATGAAGGATAAGGGGTCTGGAAGGTGGAGGTGGAGGCAAAGCGGAAGTGGGTAGGGTTTGAAGCGGGTAATGGTTTTGAGATGGATGGTGAGTGATGAGTGGTTTTGAAGGCATTGGCGGTGGTATGGTGGAGACAGGCGGGGTTACGTACGGTGGACGGGTGATAAGGGGCTTAGAAGACATAGGGGCAAATGCAGTAGAGGTGGATGGTAAAGTGGGGGAGTGAGAGAAGATGAGAGGGTGTGAGGGTGTAATGAAGGGTGTTGGCTGATAGGTCGTTGGGGTGCGAATGAGAGGGCATGATGGCAGTGGAAATGGTGAAGGCGGTACTAACTCGGGTTGATGAGAGAGAGGTGCTACCCGGGCAAGGCGAGGGGGTTGTATGATGATAGGGTTGGCGGTAGAAAGAATAGAGGTACTTTCTGGGTGCCACACCTGCTCTCTCCCGACTTCCGGGAAGGAGGAGATGGGGTTGACCTGATGATTGGACTGTTGGTGCTCCGGTAATGGATTCTCGATTATGCCCATGTTGGGCTGTTGTGGTTGGGCCTGCTGAGGCTGTTGTTGTTGTTGTGGTTGTTGCTGTGGCTGCTGTTATAACTGCTACTGTTGTTGCTGGAACTGTGGCCTAGGAGGAGGTCTCCTAGCCTTGAGAGTGACAACGTATCGCCTCATTTCATCCCAGCCAATCCCGCCTTCATCATTCGTATCGTGGATGTAATCTTTAAACTGAAAGCAGTTGTCCACTGTGTGTCCTGGCTGCCTATGATAGACGCAGTATCTGGAGGTATCAACATTCGGGGGCCACACGGGCCTTTCCCTGGGTAGGATGAGTGTGTTTGAGGCCATGAGGGCGTTGAAAATATCCGCCAGAGTTTCTGGCAATGGTGGGTAATAGGCTCTCTTGGGACCAATCGGCCTCCTTTGTGGCTGTGGGGGACCGTAATTTCCTGGGGGTGGAACTTGGTTGTACTGAAGTGGTGGTTGTTGTTGCTGGGGTCGAGGTTGTTGCTGGGGTTGAAGTAGTTGAGGCATGTTGTTCTGAGGTGGATCGTTTTGGGGTGGAGGATGAGAGGGGAAAGGAACTGGTTGGAGGGGAAGTCGGGGCATTTGTGGAAGCCTTGGGTTGGCTGCATAGTTGGCGTTGTTGACCGCACTCACTTGCTCATTTGTTACGACCCCTTCTGTTGCTCCGCCTGGGACACCAGTGCCTATCTTTCTGACCACCTTGGGCTTCGGCGGCTCAAACATGTTCATAATGGGGGAGTCTTTTAACTGGGTTTGGATGTACCGGGCTCTTTCATAGAGCTCTTCCATGGTGGTGAGCTTATTCATGGCCAAGACATGCCTGAACTGTGGGGTCGCATTGGATACGATCATCTTTACTTGTTCAGGTTCCGAGAGGGTATCTCTTATTCTTTCTGCCAGAGACCTCCATCTATCAGCATAGTGGACAAAATCCTCGTCGGACTTCATCTTTTCGGCCACTAGGTCGGTAATGGATAGAGAGGGACCGACCCTATCCCGATACTTTTGCAAGAACCTTCTCTGGACTGTTTTAAAATTCTCGGCCTCTCGGGGCTCCAAAGAATAGAACCACTCTAGCGTAGGACCGTCCAATGACCTCCGAAAGAGGTATGCCAGGGATCTCTGGTCGTTTTGCCAATATGAGGACTCATACATGAAATCCTTAAGGTGAATGAAGGGGTTGCCAGTGCCATTGTACCTGCGGTACGTGGGCATTTCGGAGGGAGGAAGATGGATGACCGGAAGGATTGGCAAAGTAACCTCCGGGGTGGATTTCACGTCCACCATTTTCTTCAAATTCTGAAACTGTTCGTCCATCCTATTGAACCTATTGAGGAGCGATTGGGCGAGCTCCTCGGGCGGTGAAGGTGGCACTTGCCACTGAGGAGGAAAATGTCTCCCGGAGACTTGAGGGGGGAACCCCGAATGAGAGGGAGCTGCCGGGCCGCCGATAGTTGGCCCCGGCTAAAGCGGTATGTGGGGAACAACAGGGGTTTGAGATTGCGAAGGGAACTGGAACGAGGGTGGTTGTTGGCTCGCTTGCCCTTGAAGCGAGGGAGATTGAATGGCTTGTGCCAGTGAAGGAGATGGAATGGCCTGCATCGATTCTTGGAGACGTGCGATGGCCGGAGTTGATTCCTGGGGAGCGGGGGAAACAGATTTCCCCTTCAGAATGGCCTGGAAGGCCCAGAGCTGCTCAGAGGTAAGCTCCGTGTTGGCGAGGACACCTAGCAAAGAGGAGATATCCTGTGGCGGGGATGTGTCCCCTGTGGTAACCTGCACCTCACGTGAGGGCTCATGAGAAGGACCCGCGTCCATAGCATGGACTCGCGGCTCGACTGACTCACCACGACCAGGGTGGTTCTCCTCAAAAGACTCGTGAGCCATGCTCGAAGTTTTCCCGGAACGCAAAAATATACACTAGCAAGCAAATAGCAGAGATTATCAAACAAGTGGATGCCTTTACGCCTTTTTTTGTGTTTTGATTTTGATGATTTTTTTTTGTGTTTTTAACCAGATCCGAAGTTCACACAAAATAGGGACTCTAGTTCGTTTTTGTTTCACCACCGTGTCAGCTAGGGGCTCTCGTCTCACCACGAATGGGTCGACTAACTCCGGGGAACTTCAATGGTACAACCGGCCCAGTGAACGAAGATGAGATTCTTCAATGTTGGGGACTTGCGGAGGTCCCACTGGAGGATATTCTAGTCTGTCGAGAGGAATTCCTGAACGGAGAGTCCTTCCTTCACCGAGAGAGGGTGATCCTTAGAAAAAAATGAAAAAGAAAAAAAGGGGTGGGTGTATGCAATGGAATGTTGACAGAGATATGGGGCACAAAAGAACAAGAAAATAACCAAGATATAACAACACACAAGAGATAGTAAAGCCAATCACAAGAAATTACAAGGATAACTGAAAAGAAAGCAACTGAAGTCCCACCGTGATCGCCAATCTGTGAGCGACGTCACGCGGTTTGAGAAACGAAAACGCGGAGCGTGCGGGCTCGTTTTGTTTGCTGCAACACAGAAATAAGAGAAAAGAGAAGGGGCCACCACGGGAGATTACTCCGGCGGGGCGAGCGGAACAAATGCAATATAGCAAGATGTGGGGGTTAAACGGCCATAGCGGGAAGTGACTCGCCGCGGCCTCGGGGGGACGGGAATGGTGCAGAAATCAAATAGCAAGAATTGAAACGGCCATTGTGGGAAGTGACTCGCCGCGGCCTCGAGAGTATAGCAGATATAGTAGCAATTCAAGATATACAAGAGAAAGGATAGAATTCAAACGGCCATTGCGGGAAGTGACTCGTCGCGGTCTCGAGAATATGAGCAGATAAGAATATAACAGAATATAAAGCGAATATAAGAACGGGAATTTAAACGGCCATTGGGGAAGTGACTCACCGCGGCCTCGAGAATATGATGTGATCGCTAGGGGCCAAAGACCCCAAAATAAGAAAATGATCGCGCCTACCTCACTAGCAAGAAGTGGCGGGTTACTTTTTCCTCCCCCTTCGGCCGGCCGACGGAGAGGGCCTTCTTTAGTTACCCTTACAAAATAACAGACAGTAGGTAAACAGAATTAGAAAATGGCGGTGTAGTATCAATCCCTTGCGAATAAAATAACGAAATCGTGATAGAACACACACCTGGTTCGTGTGGTTTTAAACCCCTCTCGGACTCGAGTAGGAGGAAAGTGCAATGATGAATGCAAGAAGTATATAAGAGAAGGCGCACTTATGAAGGGAGATAGAGGATGTGAAATGATGAATGCAAAGGACTACGGAGAAGAAGGGGGAGAGAATTGGCTTATTGGATGTGCCGATGGCGAGATCCGGCGGAGCTTCGGCAGCGTAGGGACGACGTGGAAGCGCGGTGGATGAAGACGACCTTCCTCTCACGAGCGCGGGCACCCGAGAAGCCGGCAGAACCTCCCCCTACAAAAGACCCCACGGATTAGAAATGACTCCGGCAGCCTCTGGGCTCCGGCAGCCTATCGGACCTCTTAGAAGCTCCCCTCGGACTGAGGGGGGGGTCTCTATTTATAGGGCTCCGGAGTATGGAGGCGTCCAGGACCCTGGACGCCTTCATCAGGACAGAAATTATATTTTATTTTATTTTTATTTTTTTTATTTCGAATATTTTCAAGAAGGCGTCCAGGCAACTAGACGCCTCCATAAAAGCCCACCGAACCCTCGCCGAAAGCCGCACGCGGTTTGACACAACGCGTGATTTTGATCGGCGCCCGTGATTCATGAATGGGCGCGTCTAGTTGGCAGGACGTCTTCACAATTTAGATTTTTTCTTGATGGAGGCGTCCAGGGGCCTGGACGCCTCCATAAATATATTATATATTTTTGTTATTTTATCTGTTATCATTATTAATATTATTTATATTTTATTTTCATGGAAGCGTCCAGGGGCCTGGATGCCTCCATTAATTTATTGTTTTTTATGTGTTTTTTGGATTTAAATATATATTAAAATCATGGAGGCGTCCAGGGGCCTGGACGCCTCCATGAAGATCCCCCCGAGTCTCCTGAAAAGGCGTCGGCAGCCGCCTGCCAGACATTCTTCCTGGTTCCGGAACCCTCCGGTGCGTCCAATTGGTGTTGATGCCGTCCGAATGCCGCAACGAGACGATTTCCGGATGCCGAAAAGGCGGAAGAAGATTCAAGAATAGGAAGCACTCAAGCGATTCAAAATTGTAAAGCTGCTGCGGGGCGTCGTATAGTAATATGAGATTTTCTCAGGAGACATCAGGAATAGCGTGTCTACACCGCCATCGCCGCCTCGCCCTCCTCCGCCACCGTCGGTCGCCCGGGGAGAGGGGGAGAGAAAGAGATGAGAGAGAGTGAGAAAGAGAGAATGAGAGGGGGAGAGAGAAAAGGGTTAATATATAGAAAAATCTAAAAATTACAGAAATTTAGAAAATTACGAAAAATTACCTCCGTGATCATCGAGAGGAGCACAACACGTCGGCACAGTCCCAGAGTAGGAGAACGCCACGGTTTGTTCTGCACAGAGTTCCGAAGGCACATCAGGGAAAAACACGTGTAAAGCATAAAATACACTCCGAGACCTACTAAAATAATCCAAAAAATATCCGAAAAAATCCAGGGCATTACAGGATTGGCTTGAGAGATATCATGATTTGTTAGACTGTCATCACAAAGAGGTCATTTTCCAAATCTCAGGTGACGAGGAGTTTAGTTTTAAGTGTCCCAAGGGTAGATCATCCAAGATTATTGTGTTAGCTTTGAAGGCCAATAAGATGATTAGTTGGGGTTGTCCCTCCTTTCTAGTAAACATTATTACTCAAGGTTAGGTAGAATCACTCAAATCTATTAACAGCACAAATGTAGTAAGGGACTTTGTAGATGTTCTCCCCGAGGGATTACCAGGTTTGCCCCCGGACCGTAATGTTCAATTTACTATGGAATTGTACCCTGAGATAGAACCTATTTTTAAGACTCCTTACGGAATGACACCAACAGAGTTAATGGAATTAAAGAGGAAATTAGAGGAACTGATTAGCAAAGGGTTATTCGGCCTAGTGTCTCATCGTGTGGTGCACCGGTGTTATTTGTGGATAAGAATGATTGATTGATGAGACTGTGTATTGATTACAGGAAACTTAATCAGGTGACAATGAAGAATAAATATCATTTACCAGTGATTGATAATTTATTTGATCAACTTCAACCTACTAAGGTGTTTTCTAATATTGACCTGAGGTCAGAATATTACCAACTGAAGATCCAAGATCATGACATTCCTAAGGCGACTTTCAGAACTAGATATGGCCATTTTGAGTTTGTAGTAATATCTTTTGAGCTTACTAATGCAGTTACCGTTGTCATAGACCTCAACCGTATAAGGATGTATTCGTGTATTCACCAAAAAAATTTAAGGATCATAGGTTATATGCCAAATTTAGTAAGTGTAGATTCTATTTGAGAGAGGTGAGTTTTATGAGACATGTTATATCTTTCGAGGGTATTTCCGTTAATCCAAAAAAAGTGAGGGCAATATTGGAGTGGGATCCTCCTCAGACCCCTACAAAGGTGCATAGTTTTCTTAGATTGGTAGGATATTATCGCAGGTTCATCGAAGATTTCTCTAAGATTATAGCCCCTATGACCAAGTTGGCCAAGAAAGAGGAGAAGCTTGTGTCAACAGTGAAGTGTGCTGACAATTTTCAAGAGCTCAAGAGAAGGTTGACCCAAGCTCCCGTTCTGGCCCTACCTGAGGAGATGGATGATTTTATTGTATATATCGATGTCTCGAGATTAGGGATGGTGTGTGTTTTGATGCAACATGAAAGGATGATTACTTATACATCTAAACATTTGAAGGATCATGAGTATGATTACCTCACCCATGATTTGGAACTGACAGCCGTTATACATGTATTAAAGATTTGGGGGCATTATTTATATGGTAACTTACTTTGGTAACGGGTTATCTTTAGTTAACTCAATTTTAACTTTTATTTTGATTTGGCAAGGTAGATTAACTAATCTGATCAAAAATGGAGTAAATCCAAGTTAACCCTAGATTATCTATCTCACCTCAATAGGTGGGTTTTTTTTTTTTTGAAGGTGACCAAAAGGCCACGATTCATCACCTCAATAGGTGGGTTAAATTAACTCTTTTGTTGTCAAAAGATAAGTGAGTTAAACGGGAGAAATATTGACCCAGTTAACTTAATCCAGGCTATCTTTACTCACTTCACTACCAGAGGGAAGCCTACGGATGAGACCAGTCACCAAACCTCTCGTGTAAGATACCTTTTAAGTCCCGCTTTGTTTTAGGATTAAAGATAGTCTCATTAAATTTAAGTGAATTTACTTTATCTAATTTTATACTTTTTTATTTTGACATGACATTAGATTAAATTATCTCACATGTGAAAGTGAGATAGGTTAATCCGACTTAAGTCAGATTAAGTTACTTTTAAACAGGTTATCTGAATCAGTTCCGGTCAAAATAAAATGACTTAAGTTTAGATTAAAATAAAAAGACAATCTTGAGATAAATCCCAAAGAAAGCGGGGAATAAAGTTTTTAAGATCCCTGGATCAATACACCAAATCAAAACGATTAATTATTGACCTCAACAAATTAACGCCCCTCATGAAGCCTCCCCTGTGACTGTACATAGACGCCCTCAACCAACAGGTAATGATGATGTAAGCATGAGGTATAATCCCACACTCATTGCAGTCAAGTAAATCCCAAGCTCCATTTCAAAAAGACTTAAATCGCGAGTTTGTAAGAATGGGAACAGGCCCATCTTTCAAAGGAGAAAACTGCGAGACATCCGAGTAGAAACAAATAAGACCTCACGAGAGCCGCACAAACTGTAACTCTCGACGACAAAATGAGAATATCAAAACTGATTTGAAAATACTTAATTGATCAGTGTGTAAAACCTACAACATTAAATTATACCAAGCATCAAAGATGCTATACACCAGGGATGCAACAGAGGACAAACAACTGCTTCAAAAGACATGAAAGGTAGAAAAGCTTTATGCTGAGTTTCGAAACAATATTGAGGAAGAATTTTGGGGATTCCAATCCCCACCACTGACAATCAATTTCAAAGGTGCACATGTCCCATCAACTTTTATCTGAAAAAGATTTTGATAATTAGAGAGAGAGGAAGAAAAAAGGGATACTTTCAAAATCCCCAAAAGATGCCCAAGGTTGGCTTCTTCTCTTTAACCCCTCTTTGACAGAGGGATATCCCATGTTTATTTCAAAGATTAATAATATTTTATCTATTTTTTAATTTGATAGAGTAATAAAGTTAATCCGATTACTTGAGAGATAACCCTCATATATCCCAATTAAACTGATTCAGCAAAATCAGTGGAACAATTTATCCCCCCATTTAACCCGTTGTCTACCAAAATAAATGAGATAAATTTTAAAATAAATTAACTCACGAAGAATATCCCTCCATTTCTCTCTACCTCCAATAAAGAGGGGCTTAAGTTTGAGTGAAAAAAATCTCCTTCCCTCCTTTTTCAAATGCAGCCGAGTCCTTGTGATCTATTGGGGTGCTCAACTGTGGATGAAAACGGGACCCGGTAACGGTTGTACCCCTCGATTTCAAAAGGTGGAACAAATGCAAGTTTTCCTTGTCTCCGCATTTTCCCCTAACATGCAAGATGAATGTGACCTTTGGAGACAATAAAATCAATGCAAAGCAGCAAAAAGAGACCAATCACGCAGTCTAACGAGAAAGCATTATCGCATGTCTGTCATCAGAAGTTACCACTACAAAGCATAGCATACAGCAGTTTCAAGATCTACTGAAACCCTTGTATTAATCGATGCCCGAGGGATTCTCATTACATATATATACGATATAGGAGAAGAGAGTTCTCACTCTGATGAAAAATCCATTCAGAAAGATCCAGAGATTTCATTTACAGATTCCTTGCTCCAGAAAACATGAACTGCAACACCTTCCCCTGGGCGGAGACTGCACAGACACCATCACAGGCTCTCGCAAAATTCCATCTCCTGAAAATAACAATAAAACTATCAAATCCTGCTTCCATCGTAAAGAAACAAAAGACAAATTCAAACGGGGATAGATGACAATGAAGAAGAATGTTCGACAATTAATTAGTGGTGTACACATGAACTCCAGATGTTCGGCTAATAAGCGATAAACATGCTACTGGAACATAATCTTGGATGTGGGAAAAACAAATGGGCAATCTACTCCACAACCCCAGGGTTCACCACAGTTTCATTGCGTCTTTCCCTGTCCCTTCATAAAACTTTGTGGCCTGTGATTTCCCTCTCTTCCTTTCTTCCATGACCTAAGCCTCACTACAAATGTGGGAACTCCAGCAAATAAGGTTAAAACATCAAATGCAAATTTAAATTGCCTCGTAAAACTGCTTTAAAAAAATACCATGCTGTCAAATACCTTGCCACAAAGTGGACAGTTGTCACTTCTTTCCATCCACTCATATATGCAGCTGAGGTGAAAATGATGAGAGCATTTTGTCAAAATTTTTGGATTATCAGCAGTATACTCTGCAAAATAAGAAAATCACTTATCAAATTTTATGAGGCAGCAGAATCTTCAAACTCACAGAGAACACCAATGTTACATGAAAAATACTGCTAACTGGCTTGAAGGAAGGAACTTTCAGTCTGAAGAGTAGAAAAGAGACTGGCTGCTATTAACTTACATAGACCCACTAAAGTAAATTTGGTGGCATCATAATGATCAGAAAGGCTGATCCTATATATTTCTAAAATGTGGATGAGCAAGAGTAGGCTTATATGTGCTTTTTCTTTTGGAGTTGGGAGGTGTTCAGAAGGGGAAAGTAGAGAAAAGATGACCACAATTATGCTAATATGTGGCTCTCTCTTTTGGGGAGAGGGTGTTCAGAAGGATGGTAAAATGAGAAAAGCACTAACAATAACAAAAGGAAAATGACATGCCATCAAGTCCAAAAGGGTCATTATCACAAAGCAGAATTCATGTTAGGGCAAAAGCTCAAATCTGTGCTAAGAATGTAAGAACACGATGTGTTACATAACATGACAAAGAAATACATGAACAGATGGCAAGGTAAGGATGAATACAGGAAAAGAATCTTGACAAATTTTGACAGGATCAGAGACTGCAAAAAGCATCCTATTAATATTGAATCAGAAATGAAAAGTTCGCGGCAAACTTGTGTATCATTGGACCTTTATCTGGAGAATTCTGAATGCATCAGGGAATAAAATAGGTTCGACACCAATTGAAGGAAAGATCAATAACAGTGATTTTTAGAACAATATTGAAGCTTACGGGAGCAGAGACCAAGGAAAGTAAAGAAGATTTTGAACTGAAGATTGTGACTGAATAGTAGTGAAATACAACAAAAAGGAAATATAGGTACCCTCAAGACAAGTAGGACAGACATCTTCATCTTCAGATGTTGTCAGCATGTAATCAATATCATAGGAGGCCTTCCCAGACAAAATTTTCTCAGTCTCAGAATGTGCCACTTTACTTTCCTCTTCAGTATCTGTAATATCCCGTTTTTTAGCTGCTCCAAGATGCACTGCACTGGAACTGCTGCTGCTTCTTTTAATGGCTTGTGAACCTTCCTGGATATGACTCGCAGATTTCTCATGCCTGGATACTAGTCCATCACGCTGTGAATGTGAATACCTAGGATCAGTATCATAGGATGCAGATCGAGGCATAAGACGGTAGGTCTCAGATAATGAAACATCATCTGACACATAGCCCAATCCTGTTGAAGGTAATGGAGTTCCCCCTTGAGTTGACAAAGTAACATTCCGCCCATCAATTCTTTGAGTGCTATACTAAAAAAGAAGAGAAAACTTAAAGTAAGAGAAATTTCACTAATTTATGAATCAAACGTAAATGGAAGTAGAATAACATACGGTACCATAATCATGAAAAGGAAGCAAAAGATAAAATTAGATGTGAACCCTGCATCATACCTGGTCAAGATCAGGGAATAAAGGCCAAGGCAACGATTTGGCATTTAATCAATTTGGCCTATGACCAGGTCAAACTGATACAGTATGCGCAATGAAATCATAGCTAAACAACTACTCTCAGATCTGAACTTGAATAGTGAACTCATACCCTTTGAAGGATCAACAAGATGCACATAAACAATAAAATTTAGAAACATTCACAACACATTAACCATGTAACGTCTCTAAGCTTGGGGTTCTATTGACCTAGGTTTGATGGTCTTGCAAGAACATATGGGTTTCAGGTCCTTGACAGTAAACATAGGCCTCAGAACATGGCTTGTGATGCATGTTTAGAGAGGACACATTGGCTGAGGGTAAATTAAACAGGGGACTATAAGGTTCACAATTTGGAACGGTGAGTTTCAAGACAAGACAGTGATGCAAAAGAACAAAGGAACACTGATCATGGTGAGTAATTTTGGAGAATGAAGTTGGAAGAGAAGAGTCAGGCAGGAGGTTTGCAGGTATAGTTGACAGAGAAAAAAGTGAGAATAAAGGAGAAGAAAACGTTGGAAATATAAACACATAGACGGGGGGTTCAGCTGGAAGATGAGATTATTAGATGCAAGTATGCAGTTGTGGACAGGCATAGGTTTCACAACAAGGGTTTGGAGGGCTTCAGAATGGGGGGAAAAACAAAGGTCTAATTAAAAGGAAAAAGTTTGCAATCCATATTGGATGAGATGTTGAACGCCTTCTGCAGTTTCAAATTCAACAATATTGCAGTGGACTAATTGCAATAAAAGCTTTGCAAATATGTGTAGAAGCAGGAAACCATTTCCAGTTCTACAATCTCAAAGACACTACAGAGGAGCTTAGGCTCTGCCAGCATGGAGGAAATCTGATTGATAGTGAAAGCCAACCTAGTGGTGAAGGGGCTTGCTGGTTGGCTGATAAGCTGGCGCTGCCTCTTTCTCAACTTCCTCTCTTCCTCATCTTCCCACCCTCCCTTCTTATTCTATTCATTTTTCATGTTTTTACTTCGCTGCTTCATTACCCAAAAAAGAGTGTGGATTGTGTAGTGGCTAGACTGGTCATCCCACCTCATTCATTATTCCCTTCATTTCTTCTTGCCCCCATTCCTATTCTTCCTTTTCCTCCACCCTCTTTTTTCTATAGCTCTTCTTCTCCAATCCTCTTTTGTCTTCTGTTGTTCCCCATCTATTACACATAGGAAGATGACAATTTGGAGAAGACGGGGTTAGGATGGATCCTGTGGCCCTCCTCTTCCACATGGGTTGGTATAGCCACTGCATCCAGTTCTGAGTGAAATGAGAAATAAGAGAGGCAGAGAAAACTGAGAAAGAAGGGGGAAAACAAATGCTCCTCACGCAGGATGCACCCAACAGCCTCTCTGCCTTGCTTGGCCTGTTGCCGCTGCTCCTGTAATAGTCCAGATGAGAGGCCAGGAGGATGTCATCAAGGACACAGGAAGGCCTTTGAATGCACCTAACAGTGGCCAACAGACATTGGTCTGGTGAGAAAGATCAACGTCACTAGTGAAGAGGTCCAAGTCTGATGAGAAGGAGCAAAGAAATGAAGAGATAGAAAAGAAAAGGATGTGTTGACAACTTTTTCTAGCACTGCAAATTTCAACAGTTTTAAAGACTCCTCTAGACAACCTCTCTTATCCTCAAGATTCTCTGGTAAATATTAAACTTGCTACTCTTTCGTATTTCTTGTTCGTTACTGTTGAGATCATAGGAAAGACTCCTCACTCCTGTCCATTACAGGGAGGTGGGCAGTTGTTCATTTTTGGGGTGCAAGCTTCATTCTCAAGCCCCAAGAAAATAATTAATCCCAACCAATCCCCACCCATTCAATGAACCATTGTTTATCATGCCCCTGGGTAAAATGTTTGATGCTCCACGAAAGAGAGAGAATCAGATAATCCACAATAATGCCTTGCTGAGGTTGCTGTTGGGACTGCAACTCGATCAACTTACTTCCTCCTAGATGAATTTGGTCGGCAGGTGAGCACCATCATTTAGCAATAAATCATGGATTCACAAGTTTTCCTTTGTTGAGATGATGTATTTTAACATCGCCTTGAAGAATTAACGGCAGCTCAACACTTAATAATAACGAAAGTATCAAAACAACAATCCAACCCAATTTACCTTAACATAAAAATAGCTCCAAAACATGGATTGGCAAATTAAAGAGATGGCATTATCAGACTTACAACAAAAAAGGCTGAATAATACTTACCGTGTTTGGATACTTAAAAATCCTATACTTGCACCTCCTACGATGAAAAAAAAGTTCATGGATCAGAGACAATCTATAAAAGGTGCAACATGTCAAAATGTGACTACTAAATCCTTTGTTCTTAGAAAGTCTCAAACTTTCTTTACAGGAGACTTCAAAGTGCTTGTTTCCTGCCTGTTAGGTGGGCATAGGATTATCCAGTTTTGGGATACATAAATTCACCTAATGTTAGTAAATGTTCTCTGACCAGTTACGGTTTGTTGAATGCTCCCAAGGGCAGATGGTTCAGGACCACCTTCAGTTGGATTAACTCCATTTTAATAAATCCAAAGACAATGGTGATCTGCATTTGCCTAAAAAGTGCAATTTGCATAAATGAGCAACAGAGGTGGAATTTTTATATAATAAAATGGTACTTGCTGGGGTGAAAAAGGACATAGGTTCCCTTTATTGCTTCAAGAATGGGGATTAGGATGAAAATGAATGATCTATAGAAGTAGACAGCACATATGCAGTTGCCATAAACTGATACTTAATTCCCTAGAGAACCAGAACAATTTTCAGAAGTAAAAAGAAGGTGATACTACTGCAATGCAAAAATACAAAACATTAGGACTGCTTGGATGAATACACTTAGCCCAGAGCCCCTTTCACAAGAAAAGTTTTATGATGCCTGATGCAAAAATGGGTATCACAAAGAGAGAGATGGCTCCGGGAAAAAAGAGGAGCTTGTTTTTTTTTTTTTTTTTGAAGTGGAGAGGAGAGGAGCTTGGTTAGGAGCTGTGAATCCTTGCCTGAATTCAAAGATGGGATTGGAGAGGATCTTGGAGAGAAGCTCCACAGTGCAGGTAATGACAAGGACAGTCTCTGCAGAGCCAGGTATTGGTATTCTTTGCTAAACTCTCTAAAGTGGTAGGAAACTAGAAGGAAGAGAGATTGATCATATTGCAAGGAGGGCGATTTTCTTTGTTCGAAAAATGAAGATTGTGCCACCAATTTTATTAAGAAACAGAGTACAATCATGGGGAGAGGAGAGGTTAGATCGCAAGGAGGATGTAGCTTACTCATTCGGAAATCACTAAGGAAGTGAGAAACAAGCCAGTTTTTGTTGATAGCAATCAGCGCTTTTGATGCCTTGAGAGAGGTTAAAGAGACAGCACTTGCACCAATCCAGTAAGTTGTGAGAAGTGCACAGGCATGGGAATTGAGTGTAGAAAGAAATCGTTTAAAGTTGACCTTCCTTCATCTCAACAAGATCAGAACCTTGGGTAGCATATTTCCTCTGAAATAGTGTCCTTCATGGAGAAAAATTTTATAGAGTTTCCACGGAGTCAAGTTATCCTTACAATTGTTCAGATGGTCAGGTAGTTCACTGTCACAAAGTCAAACTGTGAGGTTTTCCTGTGGAGGAGATGTTGATCTTGAAGAGAGAAGATATTTTAATGCTTGGTTGAAGAAGACAAACAATCTGAATACAATCATGGGGGGCTTTTAAAAGAAGCATATCTGGGACTCAAGCATGGTATGCAAAACCGCCTGATACGTACCATACCGGGCAGTTTCGTACTGGTACCAGCCGGTGCCAGGACGGTTCGGCCAATTTCATCCCGGAACAGGCAAGTACATAATAATATTTTTAAAAAAGACAAACCGGAGCACCTGCAGTGCCACAGCTGCAGCCAGGAGCTGGAGCCCCGGGCACCCTCGCTGCCAGCGATCGCCGCCACCGTAAACGGCAGCCGCAGTCACAGCCACAGCTGCAGCCGCAGCAGGCCAAGAAGAGCACCTGCAGCCGCAGGCCGCAGTGCCCAGGGCCAAGAGCCTGCCGGCCGGCGGCAGGCCGCAGTGCCCAGGGCCAAGAGCCTGCCGGCCACCTCGCCGCCGGCGATCGCCGCCGGCGATCGCCGCCCGCTGCCGACCCAAACTGTCGACGACAAGCAGATCCGGCCGCCAGCGACCAGATCAGGCCATTTCTCACTGGAAAGCTTCTTTTTTTATTTTTTAAACATTTTTTCATTTTTGAAACATGTATAAATATATAGGGGGGAACCGGTCCCGAAATTACTTAACCGGCTGGTACCGGTTCCGGAACGTGAACCGGTTTTGCAAACCTTGGATTCAAGGTACTGGTAGTGTAGGCAGTTTGTTTCTCATTTGCAGCAGTGTCACACCCCCACACCCCCGGGGCATGCACCCAAAAGTGGAGGAGTACTTGGAGGCGGAGCAGTTGGCTACAAACTTTTGTACTTACAATTATCAAGCATAGCATGTGTCCTGTTTGCATGTGGGTTTTCTATTTGAGATGTCTTGCAATCAAAGCCTTGCATGTATTAACCTCCATTTATTTCTTAAAAGAAATTGGCAGTGTATACCACCTTCCTTTTGAGCAACCAAGAAGCAAAATCAATAGAACATTGTACTGATATAGAAAAAAGATGAGTTGTCAGAACAGGTGAACAAGACAAGAAATACTGATTGAGTTTCTGCAGAAACACACAAAGCATATGAGACGTTACCCCACTCAATAATCGATGGAACAAGTGTCTTAGGCATATGTAATGTCTATATGGAAAACTGCTTGGATGAGTGTATTCTTCAAATTCTTCATCACAAGGGCAGCAACAAAATGCTCCCATATTACTGTCCCCTTGAATTCTGGTGGGGTTGGATAGCTATAAGAATCTAGACCAGAAAATTAAATGTGACTAACTTAAGCTCAGGAGATGACTGGTGCACAATATGTGAATCATGGAACTTGCAAACTACAAAGCGCCAAGTTGTCAGGAGATATCAACACCCTGTGAAAGACCAGAATTAATAAGTACTAGTCGACCAGTGTTTCCTTTAAATCAAACCAAATATAGAGTGCTCACTGCATAAAGCTTGCAATTAATGGCTGCCATGCGAAAGAAAGTAGTCTTTAGACATTTTCCATCACTGATACATGGTCTGAAAGGTGGACTGACATCCAGCTAATTTCAGCGTCAGCAGGACAACTGATTGCCATTAGCCTTCAGATAAATCTGATTTTCACAATGTCAGCAGAATAAATTAACACAATCTTCACACAATGTTAGATAATATACTCAAGGGGTGTAATGTATGCAGACAGAACCATTGAGAGCATTCATTGGGTTATCATATATGTTGAGTTGTCATGACAACTAACCAGCTTAACATTCCCACGGCAATGGATTGAAAAGCAATAGACTATGGGTTGCTTAGTGTTTATAGAATGTAACCATTTTCAACATACATTAGAAGATAATAAGCAAAATAAATGTTTTATAAACAATTAATTCACAGTACAGTGACTTACGTAAATAAAGGATGAGGATCATCACACTACATGAACATGACCTTGGCTAAAGCATTTAGATTGTAAACAAGCATGTTTGGTTCACGCCAAACATGCTAACATTCTTATACATAACCACAGATTAGATGGATCTAGGTGCAAGGATAAATCACTCCATAATGATGTGTAGGCCATGTGATCCGAGCAGATGCAGCTTCTTCGTACACACACACACAAAAGAAGGTAAGGGTAGGCTGCATGCCCCTGAACCTCCCCAGACACCACATTGGGGAAAAGCCTCATGGCATTGGGCTGCCTTCAGTAAACATTCACTCCCCAAGTGTTTCCCATGTTTAGACGATCTGTTTGATAAGTTGAACTTTGTAAATAATGGAGAAACCTTTGGTGTCGAAAGAAATACTACTGGCTGACTTAGCAGATGGGATCAAAGGAGAGAAACAACGTTACCAAAACACAAACTTTTGAGAAAGTCCCAGATACATAAGTTCTCAAAAACTTCTCTACATAATTACCCGTAACATCATTTAAATCCCACAGCAAAATGCTTAAAATTTTAGTTTGTCTTTTGTCCCCCCACCAGTTAAGATTACCAGCACGCCGACATACTGAACTGACAACTCATCAGATTCCCCGAGTCACCGACTTTTATGCTTACACTACAGTAACATCGCATAATGCAACAATATCCACAATCACAACAACTAAAAAACAACCAGGAAAAAACACATTCATAGAGATTCGTACTCAATTGTTCATCCACAGTGGTAAACGGTAAGCAAACAACAAACATATCGAAAAACGAAAAAATTAAGAGACCAGCCGTCTCAATCGTGCCACAATTCTAACACAAGACGGCGATGAACGAGAAGGATGAAATCAGAAGACCAACACCCGAAGCTTCAAAAAAATGAAAAAAATCTATATGGGACCTCTCCAAAAGAAATCGTCAATGCCCAAGGACCAAGCCGAATGACGACGCCCTGGCGCCTAGATGACGGATTGTTCACACAAATTGGGCAGAGTTACCTGAGGAGACGGGTCCCCAGAAGGGCACCAGCCCGGAGAAAACAGCAGGAAACCTCCTTCGCCCACCGATCCCAATGGCCAGGAGACGAGAAGGATGTCGGCGAAGGACTCTGCGGCGAGTGAGGAAGACGAAGAAAGGGGCAAGGATTTGGTGAGACGTCGCTCTTCCGCGCCTGCCCGAGAGGTTTCTCGATTTTTTCATTGTTTTTTTATTCCTGTAGTACTGTTCTCATCTCCTCGTGGTCCCCAGTGAAATACGACGAAGTATGAATCGATGCGCACTGGAAAAGTGCGGGTCGATGAGACAACGGCGCTCGAAGATTACTCCGCCTAACTTTTGCTCAGACGACGACAGGAGCAGATTGAGGAGCTATTTGTCGGCTTATGAGGGAGTGTGGTGGCCGGCGTAGATGCGTTTGTGTCACATTATGTCCTCCATGTACAAACGCGGAAGGACTCAACTAATAGAATGTTTGGGAGCACTTTTATTTTTAAAATGATTTCATTTTTAAAAATTAATCTATCTCAAATTTTAACTTATTTTTAAAAAATAATATAAATAATCACTAATCTATTTGATAAAATTGATATAAATGTTAAAACTTACATAGATTTATTTGGCATTGTTTCAATAAAATAAACATGCAAAAATCATCTAGCTCTTCCCCCTCACTTGCTCTCCCTTCTCCCCCGGATGACCTCCCGCTTCGACGACGGCGAGTTTCGCTGCCCCATCGGCATGCCACCTGGAGAAGAAGGGGAAGAAGCGGACGAGATCGTGGGTCGCCCCGAAGTCATCTCCGGCAAGCCCAGAGCTCCGGTGGGAGGGGGAGAAGGAGAGGTCGGCTCATGCAGGGGTCGACGGACGCAGGGGGAAGGGGGGAGGGAGAGGCCGGCGGGTGGATGCATGGGGAAGGGGGGAGGCAGCCGCCGCACACAGGGGCCGGCGGAAGCACGGGGAAAGGGGGGAGGGAGAGGCCGGCGGGCGAACGCAGGGGGAAAGGGGGAAGGAGGGGCCGGCGCGTGCAGGGGGGAAGGGGGGAGGGAGAGGAAGGGAGAATACGTGCGAAAAGTTGGAACCGTTGTGAGCGCTTTCAAAAAAAATTATTCAAGGACTTATTTTTATTTTGAGAAAATTTTACATGAGATAAGATTCTTCTCTAAAAAATAGAATAGAGCTTACCAAACGCCCTCTTCTTCCTTATTTTTTATTTTGAGAGAAAAAAGAAATAAAAAATTACAGCCAAACATCCTATAATTCCGCTCGCGTAGAACAGTTTAAAAGAATCATTTTTCTTTGACCTCCAATTTTCACATATCAAAATAAAAACTGTAAAAGGGTCTATTAAATCATTATTATTTGTTACCTTCAAATCTGTGATAATACCTAGAGATCGAGATGAATCATCATCTTGATCAAAATTTGAAACAAATGACATCAAGTACAAATCCCTATGTCTGAATAAAGTTAATTTATTATGTTGATCACCTAACCTAATTTTTAAATTTATTTACCATAAAATGTTAATGAAGATATTTTTTAGTTTATGAAATAAGTTACAATTAATGAACGACTTCAACTAGCTAGTAGCAGCGCACTAACCCTATGCCTTCGTTAAAAAAAATAGAACAAGAACAAGAACTTGGTGTCAAGTTGATTTTTTATACAAAGATAGGACATGTGATGTCAAGCCACAGACGGTGGAAAGTCAGTTATAACTTCGAAGTTTCGAAATGAACCACCGATCATTAAAACCTCGGATGGAAGATTACCATCCTTACCGTTATACATTTTTTTGAAAATAGCATAATTCATTGTTAGGAGTAGATTATAGCCCTCATAAAATAGCTTCACAAAACTCTTGCTTTTTACATGAGTTTTACCTGTTGCACCCAGTGCAGCAGGTTGCTGTATCGACAAGTAGTGCAATTTAGAAAAATAAAACTTTTTAGACTAAATTATTATTAAAAATAAATTAAAAATATTTGAAGAGACGTAATCTCGCGCTGATCCTAAGTTGTGAGATCCTAAAAGATTCTTTGATCACGGCCATCACGCGTGTATAATCTGTAATATGAGAAACAGATCAGGGGTGTCCAAGGACAAAACCCCGGGGAGAACCCTCTGATGCTTAAGTCAACAAATATGATAGAGCACGGGTGTGAAGGAAGGTGGTAGGAGAAAAAAAGGGCGCGAGATTATTCTCCACTAAGAGGTGTGATGGTTATCACTCAGGATTGCTGCTTACCTCTTCGGAGGTCTCCCTGGGATTTATATAGCGATCCGTTTAATGTAAGAGCCATAGGAGTCAAAGAGATTCAGGGGGGTTACTTCCTCGTCGTGGACTCTTTATGTCATGGGGACGCTTGCTCTCCCTTATACCTTGGGGTTCCCTGCTCCTGAAGGATGCGTAACGGATGCTTGGATAAGCTTCCGACAGTCGGTCTGAGCGATGGGTGCGTAGCTCAGATAGGTCACGCTGGGTCCCCGCAGGGGCCTTCTCGACCGATCTGTCGCTCGGACTTCCGGACCCGAGGATCGCCTAGGAAGTGCTGCTCCGAGTGAGTTTTGGGCTTGAAGTAAGTGGGCCCAAAATGGGGCTGTCACTTTGGGGAGTTGGGCCTAGTTTGGTCAAATTGGACCTAGTTAGGCCGTGCTCTTGGGCGGTAGATTGTTTCCCTCTCTAATATTTTTAAATATATATTAATAGATATATCATTATGTAAAATCAAATAGTGTATAAATGTCATCGTTGTAATCATATGTTATCACCCTGAGATTAACCATGGTTAACTTTTACTGAACCTATGAAAATATCAAATTACCCTCAATTATAAAAAATAAAAAATAACCATGTACATCCCTCCCCTCCCTCCTGTCGGCATCCCTCCCTTCCCCTGTTCGGAACCCCCCACCCTCCATCGCCGACACCCCCCCTCCCCCTCTCCCTAAAGCGGTGAAGCCACCTTCCCCTCCTAGAGCCGACGTGAACCCCCTCTCTATTGCTCCGCCCTCCCACCCCCTCCCACCTCTCGCAAACCCCCCCCATTCTCGCTACTACTATGCCTCGCATCCCCCCACTGCCCCTCCTCCCTCCCTACTTTTTTGCCTCCACACCCATCTTTGTCGAACCCCCCTTGTTGCTCCCCCCGGCCACCATCCCTCCCACCTCTAGCGAAGTCCCCCCTCTCCCTGCTACCCCCCCACCCCCTCTCACATCTGGCAAAACCACCCCCCCAATCCCTGCTACTTCGACAAACTGCCCCCTGTTGCTCTGCCTCCCACCCCCCTCCCACCTCCGGCGAATTGAGCACCCCTCTCCCTACTGCTCCTCCCTAGTAGGGAGGGGTGGCTCCCCCTCCCCTTGTAGGGGTGAAACCCCCTACTGCACAGGTGAAGTCCCCTCTCCCTCCTAGAGCCATCATGAAGCCCCCTCCCTCTTCCCCTACCGTCGACACCCCCTCCCTCTCTCCCTGTAGTGGTAAACCCCCTATTAGTAGTTGGGCACATCCTAGAGAGGGGTGAATAGGTGTGCCAATAAAAATAAGGGATTTTTGCATGAAAACCATTGTTAGAGGTGATTTTACAAAAAAAATAATTCTTAGAAATATATTAGCAGACATATCACTGTGTTAATTTAAATAATGCATAAATGTCATTTAAGCGTGATTTTTTTACAAGTTGTAGGTTAGACCCAAGATTTATGTATCTTTTGTTGTCCTTAGAACATAATTCAGTATTTTTTCTCGATATGTACTTTTTTTTAACGGGGAGGGGATAATCTGGTTCGAGCTGGGGCCCTCCCCCATATAGGGAAGGGACTGCGCTAGGCAATTGGTTCATATTGATAGTTTTAAGATTATTTTCTTAGTTTATTAAGACTTACGTCTCATTGTGTCTTAAGGCTTATGCTTTATAAGGCTTACATAAAGGGTTTCACAACTGCCTCAAGACTTTTTAAGCTATGATAACCATTCTATTTTACTTCTATATATCTATCTTTGGTTTTTGTCATTTTCACTTAGACGAAATATCGTTTAATGCTTCGCATATCAATGTTCTATTTGTTTAATACTTTCAACTTGATGATTAGATCAAATTCCGTCTATCTCAACCTTTATCGTTTACTACTTAGATGGAATAGCGTCTAACTCATTGTCTATTACAAGTTAGATGAAGTTTCGTCTAATATATCTTCAGCATCGTCTATTCTTATTTCTTGTTGATTTTTTATGTGAAGTATCATCTAATTCTTCTTCAGTTAGACAATGTATCGTCTATCTTGAACTATTGTCCTATTTTTAGATGAAATATCATCTGACTCATTTTTAGTTAGATGATGTATCGTCTATTATGAGCTTTCATTTTTCATTTAGATTTAGTATCGACTAACTCATTATCTATCTTGAGTTTGGCGAAGTATCGTCTATTCTCAATTTTTGTCATTTTCCTTTCAGACAGAGATTCATCTATCAACTCTTCGCATCGTCTATTGTATCTGACTTAGACAATGTATTGTCCAATACTCTTTTTCATTTAGGCGATGTATCGTCTAATCCTTCGTCTATTCTAGAGACTTAGACGTTATATCGTCTATCTCTGTTTCTTGCCGTTTTACTTAATAGATGAGTTTGATAGATGATGTATCGTCTAACTCGCCTTATGTTTACTTAGATGATATTCAATTTATTTAAATCTATCTTACACATTTAAGAGATTCTGATTTAAGTTTATGGAGAATTGAATTAGGTTAAATCTGCAATCTTATTTCGTAGGATTGAGATATTAAATCTATAATCTTATTTCATAGGATTGAGATAAATAATGATTTATTTTATCATAATGTAAAATAATAAATTTGTGAAAAAAGAAAATTTCTCAACACCCCCCTCTTGGAGCCGCCATGAAGCCCCCTTCCCCTTCCCTTGCCGCCAGCACTCACCTCCCCCTCCCCCTTTAGCGGTAAAACCCCCTCTCCCACCTAGAGCCGCCGTGAACCCCCCTTCCCTTGTTGCTGGCACCCCCTCCCCCTATGATGCCATGAACCCTCTCTCTCTCTCTCTCCCTCTCCCTCTCTCTCTCTCTCTCTCAACAGTGGACTGAGGATATATTGGTCATTTAACATTGAGATAACGAGAATATAGAAATCTTTTTAGAATATATATTCGTTCTCCTATTGACCGAAGTTAATCACGATAATATTTTTACACTATTTGATTTTACTTATTGATATGTCTACTAATATATTTTAAGGAATGATTTTTTTACAAATTAACTTTTAATAATAATTTATTTACAAAAATCTCAAAAAATATAGTACATTTTTTACATAGTTCCTTGTGAAAGTTTTCCATCTGTATCATTTGATCTAAAATCAGACTATTTAAAAAACTGATAAACTTAATGGTTCAGCTTTGGTTGGCCCAATTTTTACAGAAAAGTATTCATTTTTCTCTAATCCTAGCTTGCATATGGGATTGACTTTTTTTTCATTGAACTCAATATACAAAGAATATACTTTTTTGTTAAATTCCTTGCTTTTTATGCATATGATTATCAATTGCTAGGGTAGGTGGAAATTTAATGGTTATCACTTGTTTGAAAATCCATAGATATTTAGTAAGCATGGTATGAGGTTCGGATTCCTCTCGAGTCCTCCTTGCACTTACATATGCGTTCATTAATATTATTTTCAGGAGATGGCAGCGTCGAGGATTAGGAGTTTGATTCCGGTTCCGAATAGGCCGGAACGGAAGAATGTTTAGGACGTTGGAAACTTTGGAAGCTCCTTCGTATTGTGTATAAGAAGGACGTGGTTCGTCCATTTATCCACGACGAAACGGACTTCGTATTCTCGTCTCAGATATGAGAGGAGCTGTAATCACTTGAACTCCAGGGAAAGCTGGATTTTATGATGTACCTCTTGTTAATGTAAACATCTCTTAATTTGAGAGTGAGAACTGACGAGATGACCATGTAAATGGTCGTAGTTTTCTTTGTAAAATGATACTATCTATGTGGTTATGGTGTGGATGCTTGAATGGAATGATTTGGGGGGGGGGGGGGGGGGGCAAAAAAATTGTGGGTCCCTCTTCCACACCATGAGTTAGATGGGGTGCTGTGGTATCTCTAGATCAGATTCAGATGCGCAGTGAGATCAGCCTCCTAGGGGTGCCACACTTGCAGACAACAATGGGCGTGCCATGCACAAGACTTGCAGGATCACCTATCCTCCTCGTTAAGTGTCCAGTGAACAAGGGCTGCAGATGAAAACGAATGAGAGGAAAAGCTCCTAGAAGTGGCTGCACTGGCAAAGCTAGGGCACAGCCACGACGAGAGAGATGAGAGCAAGAGAAAGCTGTGAACCCTAATTTATTTTCAAACAAGGAATTTAGGGTTTGTTAGTCTTGAAAAAAAGAATGTGTTGGGTGCGGTTTGATTTGAGCGTAGATCTCTCACACTTCGTATAGATTCTAATATCATTAATTATACTAGATTTTTTGTCCTCAAAAAAGAAAAAAATGTAAACACAACCTCGATCCCATGTCACCATGAAAAGGTGGGAGAGAGGTGACACCTCTGTGTTGAAGTGCGGGCTCCTGACTCCGGTCATCCAGCGGCATCGAGCAGGGATAATTGAAATCTTTCCCCGTTTTGGTTTGGGATTAAAAATAACCTAATTAAAGTTAAGTGAATTTATTTTATCGATTTTGATTCTTTTTTATTTTGACATGATATCGGATTAAGTTATTCCTCCCGTGGAGGTGGGGATAAGTTAATCCGACTTAAGTCATTTGTTATCAGATTATTCAAATTCACTCTTGCTAAGGTAAAATGACTTAGGTTTGAACTAAAATGGAGGTAATCCTGAAATAAACTTAAAACAAAGTGGGGCTTAATGGGATGGTATCTAATTAAGAGCCAAGGACATTGCTTAATGAAGCTCTCATCTTAAAAACGACTTCCAATTGCCTGATTATACGATCTGATCCATTAAATTTGGAAAAAAAGAAGAATCTCACATCGAAAGGAGATCAAAATATGATATGGTATTTTTCAGAGTCGGGGTAGGTGGGAGCTCCCACCTACCCCTGGAACCCTCACCGTCCCTGGCGGCGGTGGCTCTCCTTTGCTGGATCGCTCTAGCAGCTCCCTCACCGGCGTCTCGTGCACTGGTGGAACGCTGGGCGGGGGGAGCTCCCGTCGGGAACTCCCCCCACTCTCCAGGTTAGCCCCCATCTCCCTCCCCCAGAATCCCACTCCTCTCTCCGCCGGTCCTCTGCCCCCTCTGGTCATCGCCCCCCTGCCCCCCCATCTCTTTCCCCGACTCCCCCTCCTCTCTCTGCCGGTCCTCAGCCCCCTCCCTCCTCTTTCCGCTGACCCTCCGCCCCCCCTCCTCTTTCCCCGACCTCCCCTTTTTGCTCCGCCGGCTCTTCGGCTCTCTCCCGCCATCCCCCCGCCCCCTGTTGGAAAATATTAAGGGAATATGCTAGTCCGGAAGGATAAGAACAGACCAATTAACACAATAATCTACTATAACAACAGAAAGGGAAACGAGTTTAGAATCGCCTGTTTAGGAGAGAAACGTGTCGTAGATGACACTGTCTTTGAAACGAAAGACGCCCCCTCCTCTAGCACAGGGTTCACTGGCGCTTCGTCCCCGAGATATGACTCCCCACTGACTGCTCCAGGTGCAAGGCCAGAGGAGTCCTAATCCGATCACTTGTTGATGTAGAATGCCGGGCCCCACGATCACACTCACGTAGGTGGGTCTCCAAGGGTACCTGCCACGGTCCATACCCTGCCTTATAAAGCCTTGATCCCATTAAGAGCATAGCTCATCCTGGTGCCGTTACAGTAGAGCACTGATCATCATTCACGGGGATAGGTTTACAAAGTAAGTAGTGCTCTCCAATTACCCAATAGCTCGTATTCCACATTGAACCTACTTCATGGGATCTCCAATCACATAGGTTGGGTATCTGCTATGGTAATTGACTGTGGGATTTCAATCCCATCCCCCTTGATGATTCAAATACTAGCCTCCTCGCTAGACCTTTTGTAAAAGGATCTGCCAAATTATCTAATGATTTTACAAATTCTAATGAGATTACACCTTGTGAAATCTTCTCTCTCACAGAATTCCATCTAATACTAAGATGTCTCCTCTTTTCATTAATTATCGTTTGTTTTACTTTATCTATCACAGAACGACTATCACAATGCATAGAGATTGCAGGTAAAGGTTTATTTACAATAGGAATATCAGATAAAAGATTTTTAAGCCATTCAGCTTCAGAACATGCAATATCTAATGCAATTAATTCAGCTTCCATAGTAGATCTAGCAATAATAGTTTGTTTTGTAGATTTCCATGCCACAGCTGCCCCACCTAGGGTAAACACATAACCACTTGTAGAAATTGTATCAGAAGAATTAGTTATCCAATTTGCATCACAATACCCTTCTAGGACAGCAGGGAATCTAGAATATGTTAATGCTAAATCCTTTGTTCCTTTAAGATATTTAAAAACTCTTTCTAAAGCATGCCAATGTTCTTGACTAGGGTTACTAGTGAATCTACTTAGTACCCCCACAGAATAAGCTAAATCAGGTCTAGAACTGTTTGTTAAATACATGAGACTACCTATGATTTGTGCATATTTTTCTTGAGAAATAGGGTTGCTTAAATTTTTTGTCAAATTTTTACCAGGAGTAAAAGGTGTAGAAACAGGAGTACAATCCAAATAATTGAATCTTTCTAAAATTTTATGCACATAATGAGATTGAGACAAGGAGATTCCATTAGATGTTCTATTGAGTTTAATTCCTAAAATCACATCAGCAATACCTAAATCTTTCATATCAAATTTAGAAGATAAAAATGACTTAGTTTCATTAATAATTTCCATGTTGGTTCCAAATATCAAAATATCATCAACATAAAGACATAATATCACACAAGAATAACCAACAATTTTACTATAAACACATTTATCAGAATCATTTATGACAAAGCCATTCTCTAAGATAACTTTGTTGAATTTTTCATTCCATTGTTTAGGAGCTTGTTTTAAACCATACAAGGATTTAATTAATTTGCAAACTTCATTCTCCTGTCCACACACCACAAAACCTTCTGGCTGATCCATATAGATCTCCTCTTCTAAATCTCCATTAAGGAAAGCAGTTTTAACGTCCATTTGATGGACCTCGAGTCTATATATAGCAGCCAAGGCAATTAATACACGTATGGTGGCAAATCTAGAAACAGGAGAGTATGTATCAAAATAATCCATGCCTTTCTTTTGTGTATACCCTTTTGCAACTAATCTTGCCTTAAATTTATCAATGGAACCATCAGGTTTAAGTTTCCTTTTAAAGATCCATTTGCAACCAATTGGTTTACACCCAGGAGGTAAATCACATAAAATCCATGTATGATTATTCATGATTGAATCCATTTCACTATTAATGGCTTCTTTCCAAAAACTAGAATCAACAGAACTCATAGCATCATGAAAAGTCTGAGGATCATCCTCAGCCAAATAGATTAAAAAATCATCACCAAAGTTCTTTTCTTTTCTTATTCTTTTAGGCCTTTCTACAACAGATTCAGGTTCTATGATATGAGTATCATGTTGAGAGTGATTAAAAGATGATGTTCCTTCTTCAATATGTCTTGTGACATTATTTTTCATAGGAAAAATATTTTCATAATAAACAGCATCAGATGCTCTTATTTCAATAATAGTGTTAACACTTATATCACTAATGTCAGATTTTATCACAAGGAACCTGTTTGCAGCACTATTTTCAGCATATCCAATAAAAATAGCATCTACTGTTTTAGGACCTATTTTTCTCTTCTTATTTTCAGGAATTTTAACTTTTGCAAAACAGCCCCAAACTTTAAGATTATTTAAGTTGGGTTTTCTCTTACACCATAATTCATAGGGTGAGAAGTCAACATTCTTATGAGGTATCATATTCAAAATATAGCATGCAGATAACAAAGCTTCCCCCCACATATTATTAGGTAAACCAGAATATGTTAACATTGAATTTACTGCATCTAATAAAGTTCGATTTTTCCTTTCAGCTATACCATTAGATTGAGCAGAATAAGGGGCAGTTGTTTCATGTATGATACCACAATCTTCACAAAAATGAGCAAAATCATTAGAAGTATATTCTCCACCTCTGTCAGACCTAACCCTTTTGATGGTTTTTCCTATTTGATTTTCTGCTAAGTTCTTATAGATTTTAAATTTTTCTAAAGCTTCATCTTTAGATCTCAAAAGATATATATAGCAGAATCTAGAGTGATCATCTATGAAGGTTATAAAATATCTCTTGCTATTTCTAGTTAATACACCATTTGAATCACATACATCAGTATGAATTAAATTTAGAAGATCACTACTCCTTTCAACAGATTTAAAGGGATGTCTAGGAAGTTTTGCTTCAACACAAGTTTCACATCTAACTTTATTATTTAAATCCGTTTTAGGAATTAGATTTAAACCCATCATTCTTTTCATTGTCTTAAAATTCACATGACATAGTCTAGAATGCCATAAATCACTAGAATCTGAATTAACAATAGAAGTTGAGGAATCAGAAGAAATATTGATATTATTGACCACATAAGGAGAAAGTACATTCAACTTAAACAATCCTTCACTTACATAACCCTTTCCAATAAAATTTCCAAACTTAGTGATTACAACTTTCCCAGATTCAAAAACTAACTTATAATTATTCTTATTTAATAAAAATCCACTAATAAGGTTCCTCCGAATTGCAGGCACATGCTGTACTCCTTGGAGAGATAGGACCTTTCCTGAAGTTAACTTCAAATCAACTCGTCCTTCCCCCACAACTCGAGCAGCACTGGAGTTCCCCAAAGTTACACTCTTGTTGGTGGCCTGATAGGTGGCAAAAGCATGTCGATCAAAACAAACATGAGTGTTAGCCCCCGTATCAATCCACCAATCATTAGAAAAATTAATTAAATTTATTTCAGGGAATAATGTTACAAACCCATCAGAAGGCTCAGAAGTAGAAGCTCCAGAAGTTATCATGTTAACTTGAGGATTAGGAGTTTGGTTATGATCATGGCGATGAAACTTGGGACGAGGTCTGCCACCATCTTTTCTCTCATAGCAATTCTTGGCAAAATGACCTGGTCTACCACACACATAACAACATTTCTGATTAGACTGATTCTTAAAATTTTTCCCTTTAGCCTTATAGTTTTGATTCCAATGATAATTGGCCTTCTTATTATGGAACTTAGGATTAGGATTCTGGAACTTGGGATTATTGCAATTTTTATTTTTGTTGTTGTTTTCAGTCAGGTTGACATTGGAGGAGTTTTTAGACTCAATCAGTTTTCTTTGTTCTTCCTCAATCCGAATAGAACACTGAAGTTCATCTAATGAAATCTTAGAATGTTTATGCTGAAGGGATCTAGCAAAATTATGCCAGGAAGGTGGAAGTTTATCAATCAGACATGAAACAATTAAATTTTCATCCATGTTTTGACCTCTAGATTTCATTTCACATACAATGTTAAGGAATTCATGGTTTGTGAAACAACAGATACGGAATCAGACATGGTGAAATGCAGAAACTTAGAAGCAATGAAACGTTCAATTCCAGCATCTTCTTTACCATACTTATCTTCTAATGCTTTCCATAATTCTCGTGCAGTAGGAATTGAACAATAAATATCATATAGTGTATCATGCAAATTACTAAGAATTCGACCATGGCATAGATAATCTTTTTCATTAGGAGTGTATGCATGTTTTTCAGATATAGAACCGACTGCAGAAGATGCATTATTTGCAGGAGTGGATGAATCATGAGTGTGGTCTGTATCAGAAGAGGATGGCACATCTTTAGATTCGCTGATAACAGAAAACAGACCAAGAGAGGTCAGAAGGAATTTCATCTTCTGTTGCCATATCTTAAAGTTAGTACCCGAAAATTTTTCAGGCCTTAGGTCATCCATATTAGACACCGACAATCCAGACATAGCAATCAATCTTTCGTTTCAAAATTGTTGGAAAATATTAAGGGAATATGCTAGTCCGGAAGGATAAGAACAGACCAATTAACACAGTAATCTACTATAACAACAGAAAGGGAAACGAGTTTAGAATCGCCTGTTTAGGAGAGAAACGTGTCGTAGATGACACTGTCTTTGAAACGAAAGACGCCCCCTCCTCTAGCACAGGGTTCACTGGCGCTTCGTCCCCGAGATATGACTCCCCACTGACTGCCCCAGGTGCAAGGCCAGAGTAGTCCTAATCCGATCACTTGTTGATGTAGAATGCCCAGAGCAAAAAGAAATTTCAGAAGCACAGTTCGCAGTTTTCGCAAAGAGAAGAAGAAGAAGCAGTCTTCTGTCTCTCAAACACGCCCCCTTATAGAAGTCTCGGGCAGTTAGAATCTCAACCGTTGCGATTCTAACGGTAGGCCCATAGCTGGCCAAAGCCCAACAGGTGTGACCCAACGGTAAGCCAAAATCAAATTCAAAACTCGGTAACTGGCCGGCACAGCACAGCACAGCACAGCACAGCACGGCACGGCGCGGCGCGGCCCGACTCGACACGACACGACACGACACGACGCGACACGACGCGACGCGACGCGGCTCGGCACGGCACAAACAAATAAATAAATAACTAAATAAATAATATATATATATATATATTTATTTCTATTCGATCAAACCACTTAATTCGACACACTATTCGAGCCCACATCCTATGCCCCTTGGGTCTCGACCCAAGGGTGAGCTCTCCAATACATAAATCAAAGGAAGTCTTTCCAACTTCCAATACGAGACTAAACAATAAATGAGGAATTTGAATCAACATAAGGACCATAAATTCTAACACCCCCCACCTCCCTACCTTTTCCCCTTCCTCCGCCGTCCGCCGCTCCCCATCCTCACTCCCCCATCTTCGGAGACCCCACCCACCACTTGCCATTTCCCCTCCCCCCCTCTCTCTTCCCCGTCACCGGTTCCTCCCCTCCCATCAAAGCCCCCATCCTCCCTCCACCTCCCTTCCCTTCTCGCCGCCTCTGTCCCCACACATCTCCTATCTTCCGCCCCCCCTCACCCACCTCCTCTTCCCCGTCCCACCCCCCGCGCCGTACCCACCCTCCCCCCCGCCGTACTCCCCCTCCCCCTCTTAGACTGGTTCTCCGAGTTCCTCTTTTGCACAACCCCCCCCCCCCCCCCCTTATGCTCCCTCCCCGTTCTTCCCTTCTCGTCACTCCCACCCACAGCCACCCTCCTCCCCGACTCACCCATCCCCTGCCGACCCGCTGTGTCCCCCCTCCTTCCGTTTTCGCCCCCCCTGCCCCGCCCCCTCTGCCTCCCCGTCTCACCCTCCCTTTTTCTCCGCCACCCCCCCCCTCTGGTAGGTCCCCCCCCTCTGTCTCTCCCCCTCCCTAGTTACCCTCTGTAGGATCTCTTCTGCCCCCCTCCGCCATCCCCCTCCATCTCCCCCACCGCCTGCTTTTTCCCCCAAACCTTTTGAACCATACCGTCTATCCCCCACCCCTCTCTACTCCCCTTGATCAGCTCTCTCCCGGCGATGGGCGTTTCCTTGAGCACCCGACGAAGCACGGTTCGTGATGCAGGTTACGGGTTTCCACCCTCGGTCTCAAAAGGGCTCGGAGATACTTAGCATCCCCCCCATGCACCCTTCGAGGTGCTGGCCTCCCAAGCACCCTTCTCTTACCGCCATCTGTCAGAGCGGTTCGGCAGCCTCGCGCTCCTCGAGGAAGGAACTCGTCACCCTCAGAAGCGACTGTCTCTTCCTTGGCGCCTCCAGGAATCCCCACCCTCGTTGGGCGTCAGTATTCTCTACAGTTGTTACTTTTTCCTTTTGTATCTCCGTCGAGATGACGATGGTATGGGCCTGATACGGCTACATATGTATGGTTTGTTGTCAAGGCTGTCCATGTACTAAGACTATCGTTTGTTTTGAATGAAATATACTTTCTTCCAAAAAAAAAAGGTTGTAGTGGATGATTTAATAACTTATAGAAAAGCTCTTCCTCCAGCACTAGCATGACCATATTCTAGAGGGTTTGGATAAGAAGTAGCTAGCTCGTGCCCCTTTCTCCATCATGGCCAGCAAAGCAACGAGTGGAAGAGCCTTATTAAAAATGATAGGTTATTGCACACTTTAGGTACGAAGCAAGTTATAGGGTGTTTGGTTGTTATTTTTTTTTATTTTTTCTCTCAAATTTAAAAACAAGAGAGGTAGACCCATCTAATCCTGTTTGATGTTATTCTCCTAAATTTTAAGAAGAGAATCTCATCCTATTATAATCTATTTCAAAAAAAAAAACTCTCTACCATTTTTTTTAAGATCGCAAGCTCTCTCATCTCTCGTTCTCCCTCCCCCCTCCCTCCCCAATGCGTCCCCTCCCCCTGACCGTTCTCCCTCCCCATCCTCCCCTCCCCCTCGGCCGGCATCCCCTCCCCCCTGCCTCCCCGGCGGATCCCCCCTGTGCGGCCCCCCTCTCCCTCCCGGCGTCCCCTCCCCCCTCCCTCACCTGCAGTCCCCCCCCCCCCTGCGCGGCCCCCCTCTCCCTCCCTCCCCTCCCCCTCGGCCGGCGTCCCCTCCCCCCTCCCTCCCCTGCGCATCCTCGCCCCCCTTCCCCTGGCCGTTCTCCCTCCCCCTCGGCCGGCGTCTCCTCCCCCCTCCCTCCCCTACACGTCCCTGTCCCGCCTCCCCCGGCCGCCTACGCATCCCGCCGAAGAGGCCGCGCATCCCCCCTCTCCCGGCCACTTGCGCGTCCCTCCGAGGAGGCCGCGCCTTGCCAACGCGTCCCCCCTCCCCCGACCGCCTGCACGTCCCGTCAAGGAGGCCGCACCCCTGGCCGGCGTCTCTCTCCCCTGCGCGTCCCACGAAGATGCTTGCGCGTCCCTGCTATGTTTTTGACCGTAGACGTTTGCATGATTCAAATATTTCTATTTGAAATATTAGATAAAAATATTTTTGGATGATATGCAGACAAGTTGATTTGGGTTTCGATTTTTATCCGGTTTGTGCAATAAAGTCAATTGTTTTTTATATTTTTATCTGCTTATGTATTATTTTAATTATAAAAAATTATATGCCAAACATATCTACACAAATTTTAAAAGTTATGACATTATTACTAAACATAAAGTGTCAATTTTTATCAATTTTAAAATTTAAATTAAAAATTAACACAACATAATTTTTAGATAGAAATAATTTTTTAAAAAAATTATTCCCAAACACCTATATTATCTTTTAAAATATATGTATATATATGGGGTGAGATGGGTCGACTACCCTCACCTGTTAGAATCACCCGTACTCTCATTAGACGGTTCAAAAAAATAATTTTAAAAAATTAAAAAAATTAAGTTCGCACAACATGTTCTTTTTTTTGAATTTTTTAAATCACCCGATAATGGGGATGTCAATGATAACCGATAATCCGATAACCGTCCGTTTCGTTAGCTTAACGAACAGCAAATGGATAGTATTTTTCTTTCCGATAAATTAACAGATACGAATACGGATATATCCAGTTTCGTAGTGGATACAGATATAAATACACCTCATTCCGAATCTGTATCCGTCTGTTACGGTTAAACAAGTTTGTATTTGACTCAAATAATTTAATTTCTCGAAGAAAATGATATTGAAGATGAGATATGTGTATAATTTAAGTCATTTCTATTTTCATGGTGGTAAAATATTCTAAATTACAAGATATTTTTATAATTTTTTAAATTATCAAGTTAATATATTCTTTATTTTCATGAAAGGTATGTATAAAGAATGAGAATACGATGAAGATTAAAGTCCAAAAGAGTTAGTTTATTTTATTATTTAAATTTTATATGTTTCATATTATCTTTGGGGATATTGTAATATTATATATTTGTATAATGTTAATTACATTATATGTTGACTTATGAATAATGATGATATGAGAACTAAATTGAAATATGTTTGTTTATTATATAGATTGTTCTTTTCAATTTAAATTTTTTTCTAATTGAGTTAATTTACATCTTAAATTTTAATCTTATATGTACTTTTATGTCTGGTAACTATCCGCTAACCGTCCGTTAACCGTATTTTTCAGATACTCGATAACGGTTTTCGGATACACCAATTTCTGAATAATTAACGAACATCAAACGGATACAATTCTTTCTTATCGGATACGGATACAGATAATCCACTATCCGCACCGTATCTGACCGTTGACATCCCTACCCAATAAGAGGATGGACCGTACTAACAAGTGGGTGAGATGGACCTCACCTCACCATATTTCTTTTTTTAATTATTTAATACACATCCAAGATGTACAGTAAACTTAAGTGAGCAACAAGACAAATTCTTCTAGCAAAAGTTATCACCTTTGAAAAGACAACCTACTAGTCTAAAGTTACCATTTTGTTACGAAGCACGTGGAGAGTCCATATCTTATTATTTTTACACTCTTGATATAGGAGAATGTCATTAAGATAGTCTTTTTAGAGAAGGCATCGATTAATACGGGAGTGAGATACGTGAGAGGTGAGATCCATATCTCAATGGATCAATCGAATGTCTACTTATTTAAGAAACTAACTCTAGCGACTTTTAGGCAGGTGAGTTAGTTCCCACAAAATTTAAAAAAAAAACTCTTAAAGGTGAGATCAATTATCCATCCTTTTTATCTCTCCTAATTCTTCTTCCGCTGGGGCCGATTTGATAATAGAATTGTCGGCAGATATGTTATACGATGAGAGAGAAGTGGGGGTGGGACCCACACCCTCCTTACACACATACGCGTTGTTCGACCTCTGGCGACTTGTTCGACCCTACAGTGTCGAACACGCTATCCTAAACCAAAAAAAAGAGGCCCCTAATGATTGATAATTTATTTTGTTTGGCTCTCTCTATTCCAAAAGTGCTCTCCAACAGTAGCCAAGTGGCTCGGTGGTTCCCGTCCTCTCACATAGCAAAGAGGTTCTGTTTAAATTCGTACGAGGTGGGGTGGGTCAAAAATTATCAAGTAATACTTTGTGCATCGAATTTGATGTATAAAGTCAACTGAAATTATAATACTTTTTTATTGACTTAAAAAAAATTGAAATGATCATTTTCGCCCAAAAAGGGATGTCTCGCATCAGACCCGTATGGCCCCGCGTCAGAACCGTACAGCCCATTTTTTAGCTCGACGAAAAAATACAGAGTGAAATATTTTGTAAGACTAAAATATTTTATTATATGAACGAAACATTTAATATAGAATTGAAACATTTGGTCAGGTTTTATTCTTATAACAAAATATTTCATTTATGTAGTGTTTTATCCCTATAATAAATATTTCGTTCTTGTAACAAGTGTTTTATTTCTACAAAATATTTTATTCATTCATTTTTTCTTTCTGAGCTAAGTAGCATATTTCTGTAATTCTCATATTAGTTTCATACTATAAATCCTCGGTGGCGATCACAGTTTCATTTATTTCATCCTTTTTATTCGCACTAGTAGTAGTAGTAGTGATCGGTTTTTCACATCTACACTCCCCAACTAATCTTAATAGGACTCAACAGATCCTTTCCCAGTAGTTTTTCAGGAACGACAAGTCAAGTTGATTTTGATCAGGTCTCAGCAAACCAACTAGTCACACCCAGTGACTTAGTTTTTCAGGTGATCTCACACATGCTAGTTTTCCAAGAGCTAGTCACCCAGTTTATTTACACTATATTATTAGACCAAATTAGCACACTCAGTGTTGCTTACCCTAGAGCGACAAATGCGCTTCTTACTATCGGATGAATAGATTCAAGGTTCCACAGTTATACTCCTAGATAAGCAGATGGTGAAAATTACAATGTGCAAAGAAAAATGAATTAACTGATAGATGGATAGAGGAGAAGAATGGTAGAAATGTCGTAGGGATGTAGATTCCTCCTCTTCAATATTTTCCAGAGAGAGAGACTTCTGGGAGGATACTTTAAATGCGGTGAAGTCTCTCCTTAACTTGAATGCGCAGGAAGTTTATGCTCAGGGATCGCTTTGCTGGCTAAAGTTGATTGATCATTCTATCTTCTTGAATTTGTTGTCGTTTTTCCTAGAGTCCAAGTTATTTATAGCTCTAAGCTTCATTGTATCCGTTAGATACATTCGCCTTCAATGGTCAAATCCTAATCACAACATTTGACAGAGCAGCTTGGCTGCTAGCTTCTACCTGCTTCGTAAGCGTATGTTGTTCTCGAGGTAGTAGGTGAATCAAATCTTCCACTACTGAAGATATGTCTATATGTACTCTTCATTTGTACAACCTGCACCCTGGCAACTGTCGTTTACATATCTGAAGTAATGCTAAAAATATTTCTCCCATGTAGGGACGTGAGATAAGATAGGCAACTTTAAATTGCAAATGTCAGTAAGTAAAGTGTGCAAAAAATAATGTCAATTTTGTACATACAAATATATCTTACGATATTAGGTGGTGCACGAGAAGATATAATAAGATATATTTTATATGTTCTTGGAAATGAAAGAGTATCTCAAAAGATACTAGGCATTTAATGTGGACATATTGTTGAGTTCACTATTCAATGTCGTATTTTAGATGGCATCAGCATTGGAAATATATATTAGTAAGATTTTAAATAATGTATATATAATTTATGTGCATGGCGCTATAGCACTATGTGTTGCGTAGGTAGTTTACTATATAGTTTGTCATTTAGCACAGTCAACAAAGACATACTTTTGACCAAGTCAAAAGTGTAATGTATATATATTACCTTTTTTGAATGAAAGATAAAATTAAGATGACGAGATTTTGTCGTTTAATGAAAGTTGATAAAGTATCATCTACCTATTCGTCTAACCATCATTGTTTTAAAAGGCGACATCTCAAGACACTAAGGCTTAAGCCTCAAAGTGATACATTAGAAAAAAGTCTTGAGGCATGCACCTCATACCTTTTACTTGAGACTTACGCCTTTTTTTGATTGAGATGGCACGTTTCACCGCCTTCACCGTCTGGAGGCATTTACTTGAAACTTGTGCATCACTTTAGAAGGTGATGTAATGAGGTATTGTAGGGTAGACCCAAGATTTATGTTTCTTGTGTTGTCCTTAGAACATAATTCAGTATTTTTTCTTGGTATGTACTTTTTTTTTAATGGGGAGGGGATAATCGGGTTCGAACTTGGGCCCTCCCCCATATAGGGAAGGGACTGTGCTAGGCAACTGGTTCATAATTTAGTACTTTTGAAATAACATGAATATATCATTGAATTAATATAGCTAACACATGAAAATCAATATTGCTCCTAGCTTTTTGATAGTTTTAAGATTATTTTCTTAGTTTACTAAGGCTTACGCCTCATTGTGTCTTAAGGCTTATGCTTTATGAGGCTTACATAAAGCGTTTCACAACCACCTCAAGACTTTTTAAACTATGCCAACCATTCTATTTTACTTTTATATATCTATCTTTGGTTTTTGCCATTTTTTACTTAGACGAAATATCGTTTAATGCTTCGTCTATCAATGTTCTATCTGTTTAATACTTTCAACTTGATGATTAGATGAAATTATGTCTATCTCAACTTTTATCGGTTACTACTTAGATGGAATAGCGTCTAACTCATTATCTATTGCAAGTTAGATAAAGTTTCGTCTAATATATCTTCAGCATCGTCTATTCTTGTTTCTTATTGATTTTTTATGTGAAGTATCATCTAATTCTTCTTCAGTTAGACAATGTATCGTCTATCTTGAACGGTTGTCCTATTTTTATACGAAATATCATCTAACTCATTTTTAGTTAGACGATATATCGTCTATTATGAGCTTTCCTTTTTCATTTAGACGAAATATCGACTAACTAATTACCTATCTTGAGTCTGACGAAGTATCGTCTATTATCAGTTTTTGTCATTTTCCTTTCAGACAGAGATTCGTCTATCAACTCTTCGCATCGTCTATCATATCTGACTTAGACAATGTATCGTCTAATACTCTATTTCATTTAGACGATGTCTCGTCTAATCCTTCGTCTATTCTAGAGACTTAGACGTTATATCGTCTAACTCTGTTTCTTGCCGTTTTACTTATTAGATAGAATATCACCTATGTTGAGTTTGATAGATGATGTATCATCTAACTCGGCCTTATGTTTACTTAGATGATATTTAATTTATTTAAATCTGTCTTACATATTTAAGAGATTCTGATTTAAGTTTATGGAGAACTGAATTAGGTTAAATATGTAATCTTATTCCCTAAGATTGAGATATTAAATCTATAATCTTATAATTCGTAGGATTGAGATAAATAATGATTTATTTTGTCATAATGTAAAATAATAAATTGTGAAAAAAGATATTTTCTCAACACCCCCTCCTGGAGCCGCTGTGAATCCCCCTCCCCCTTCCCTTGCCGCCATCACCCCCTCCCCCTCTCCACCTTTAGCGGTAAAACCCCCTCCCCACCTAGAGCCGTCGTGAACTCCCCTCCCCCTGCCGCCGCTGACACCTCCACCCCTATGCTGTCGTGAACCCCCTCCCTCCCTCTCTCTCTCTCTCTCAACAGTGGACTGAGGATATATTGGTCATTTAACACTGAGATAACGTGAATATAGAAATCTTTTTAGAATATTCGATTTCCTATCGACGAAAGTTAACTACGATAATATTTTTGCACTATTTGATTTTACTTATTGATAGGTCTACTAATATATTTTAAGGAATGATTTTTTTATAAATTCACTTTTAATAAAATTTTATTTACAAAAATCTCAAAAAATATAGTACATTTTTTTACATAGTTCCTTGTGATAGTTTTCCATCCGTATAATTTGATCTAAAATCAGACCATTTAAAAAACTGATAAACTTAATGGGTCAGCTTTGGTTGGCACAATTTTTGCATAAAAGTATTCATCTTTCTCTAATCCTAGCTTGCATATGGAATTGACTTTTTTTTTCATTGAACTCAATATACACAGGGTAGTTCAAGATTACTATTACAATCTTTATTATTCGATGGACATCTCTCGATCCCGTCATCTTTTTTTTTGAAAGATAGGGGCACATAAACTAGGGGTAGGCCCCAAGAAACCTAATACGGGGAGTGAAGTCCCGAGATTAAATGGCACCCAAGAGGGGGGTGAATTGGGTGATAACAAAATATTTGCCGAAATAAAAACAATTTTATTATTACGTGAGGACATAGAAAAACAAGATCAGGAAAAACTAGATTTATCAAAACAACACTGCAATAACCCTTGGTACTAGGCGTAGTCAATAAATCCGTAGATTCACTCACGCAAGCTGTTATCTTTCTGGCGAGAGTAACCTTGTCAGTCCGAATCCAGCTTTTGATATACCGAAGGATTTATGAGAAAGGGGGGACAAAAATTCTAGATCTAACGGTTTCAAAATAACTGGATCCACAAGGGTGCACAGAAAGGGGTAGGAGATACGGAGCAAACCACAATGAGACAACAATTTTAAGGTGGTTCGGATGCCACAACAGCAACCTACGTCCACCCCTCACCGACAGTGAAGATCCACACACTATCTTGTGAAGTGTTACAAGATCAGACGCACACACACACACACACACTAGGAAAGAGAGCTTCCGCGAAGGTGCAAGAACACCTTAACACACACAACTACAACGGATTGAACACACAAACACACACACACGGATCTAGGAAGATCCACACACACTGAAAAGTTTAATGATTACAAGAACCACAAATGAAGCTCAAGAGAAAATATGAATTTAGAGCACAAGAGAAGAATCTTGATTTGCTCCCCCTTAGTGGATGAAGAATGCTTTGGATGCAGCTTGATCTCTTAGATTGATCTTCACTTGAATGGATGAAGAAGGATGAAGAACTCCTCTCGGACCACTGTTCACGTCTACAGTGCTAGCTTCTTTCTCTTCCTCTTTGATAGCCTCTTTGATCCACCTTGAGCATTAGGGTTTTCTTAACCCTCTTGTATAAGTTTTATAGGCTTTGAATGGTCCATGGGCTCCCCCAGACCAGATCCACAATTTCTGGAGGGTTTGAGTGCTTAGGGATTAAACAATACCAAGTGGAAGAGCTTCCCTCGAAGTGACAAAAAGTCATCAATATTGGGCAGCTCGGGGCTGGCGGTCGACCTACAGGGGCTGGCGGTCGACCGCCACTGAGAAACCTACAGGAGGCTGGTCCCTGGGAAATCCGGTCGACCGGGATTGAGGGGCGGTCGACCGCCACTGAGACATCCTGTAGAAAATTCCATTATGTTATTCCAAGTCGACCGGGGTGATGCTGGAGGTCGACCGGACTGTCAAAAACCTGAAAAATGAAGAGTTTAGCCCAGAAAAGTATATCCATATGATCGAGGCATGAATTGAACAATTGGTTAAAAGTTATTTCAAGTTCATTCAAGTTCTTAGAAAACAATTTGGAATGCTAAAACCTTAAGCAAAAACATGAAGAGTTCCGACCTTGAAAGCTTATGAAAAACACTTAGGTTATTAGTTCCAAGCATGTGAGCAACCATATGTCCTTGGTTTTGTTATCATCAAAAACACCGAGATATATATACAACAATCTCCCCCTTTTTGATGATGACAAAACTCTAGGGCATTCAAACCTAAGTTCAAGTTTTAAGGAAATTCAATTTGGACGTAGTGCTAGAAAGGTCAACATGCTAGTCTGTTCAACACAAAGTAGCATATACCACCCAACCACTTATTTGCCAGCAAGAATATGAAATGAGACACAAATGCCAACTATCTGAGTTCAAACACCAGTACTTTCAATTCATCATTTCATTACAAGGTACATTAGTGCGAGAGTGAATGCACGACTCTAATACCAAAGACTAAGCAAAAGACTAACACTACGACAGCCCTCACATGTGACATGCAAGCAAGCAAACACAACCACACAACGACATACATAAGTAGATAAACATGCCCTACTACTTCTCCCCCTTTGTCAACAGCAAAAAGGGGTAGGATAGACGAAGGAGGGACTCAAGCAACGCTGGACCAAAAGAGAACAAGCCAGAGGTGAAAGCAAAACAAGTCCTCATGTAGCATCTTCAGGAGGTGGCTGATCGGCGGAGGTGTAGGTGGAAGGCCAAGGTGCCGACGAATGTCGCCAAGATGGTGTGCATGAGTATGAAGAAGATCAAGAATATGACCAATGGATTCATCACGAGCCGCGTCCTGGCGCCGCATGCCAAGAAGGGAGAGGTGCATGAAGCTAAAAGATCAACCAGACTCAGCTAAATCCTCTCGGAAGGAAGTCATGTGGGTGGTGAGAGTGGCCATCTGAGTAGAGAGAGAGTCCAAGGCAATAGAGAAGGTATCCATGTGTAGACGGCAGGAGTCGTCCACCCTCGAGGGAAAGAAAAATAATAAATAATAATAATAAACAATGACAATGAGAAAGGGTGATCGCCAGAGAGGTATAGGCGGCGGGAGTCGTCGTCTACCCTCGTCTGTCTTAGGAGATGGAAATGACGAGATCAACTCAAGGAGAGAAAGAAAATAGGGATGCGGAACGGACTCCGGTACGTGGCGGAGATAGGGGTCGGAAGACCCTCTCGCGCAAACTGACCCCTTCCCGGTAAGCGTGACTTACTGTTCCACGAGCAGTTTTTCATATACCGGGAAGTCCGAGAATCTAAGTAACAGAAAGGGAGAGGCACGAAGACTCAGAAATTGTAACGGAATATCGTTCTCCAGACAATTACAAGGACAATACGAACAAAGACATACCACCACAAGACATTAGTCTTTGTGGGGTTCTAACAGCGATGCAATAATATCAACACTAATGAATATATGTACATATTAGGACCACCGTAAGACATTGGCCTTACGGGATTTTTACTGTAGCATAAATAATAAATATTATATGTACATACCACCGCGAGACATTGGCCTTTGCGGGGCTTTTGCAGCGATGTAAATAATAAGTATAACTATATCAAAAGACCACCGCGAGGTATTACCCTCCGTGGGGTTTTTTATTATAATAACTATATGTATATAACGAGAAAAGAAAAAGGGGATCAAATAAACCGCCGCGAGATGTTACTCTCCGCGGGGTTTTAGAACGATGATAGGGGGATGTTGAAATCAAATGGTTAGGGGTTAGGAGGTTAGCGTGCGTAAATTAAATTACTGGAACGAAGATGGTCGCGGGAGATGACCCACCGCACCAGTTAGATAAGACCACCGCGAGGAACGGGTTCCTTGATCGGGGTCAGAACAAAAGAATGCAGAAAATTAAACCACCGCGAGGAATGAATTGCTTGATCGGGGTTGGAATTGAAAGTGCAGAAAATTAAACCACCGCGAGGAACGAGTTCCATGATCGGGGTTGGAATTGAAAGTGCAGAAAATTAAACCACCGCGAGGAACGAGTTCCTTGATCGGGGTTAGAATAAATGAAAAGGGGATTAAATAAACCGCCGCGAGATGTCACTCTCCGCGGGGTTTTGAAGCGATGATAGGGGAGGGTTAGAGTTAAGCAGTTAATGGTTAGGATGTTAGAATGCGAAAATTAAATTACTGAAATAAAATAGTCGCGGGAGATAACCCACCGCACCAGTTAGATGAGACCACCGCGAGGAACTGGTTCCGTCAATGGGATTTAAACAGAAAGTAAATAACAAGAGAAGGGGAAGGGAAGTGTGATCGCCAGGGGCTGAGAGCCCCACAGGAAATGTCCTGATCGCGTTCGCCGCCGAAGCGGGAGCAGTGCGGGTCCTCTCTTCCTCTTCGGTCGGCCGGCCGACGAAGAGGGCCTTACTTTGGTTACCCTGATTTTATTTTTGTGTGTGTGTTTTATCTTTTTGTTATTATATTTTTTGGGGGTTTTGTTGCTTTTATTATTTTTTTATGCTTTTATATCTTTTTTAAGAGAAAGATGAGAAGGTAAAGAGAGAAATCGATGGGTGAACGGTAGAATAAGATAGTATAATATAGAGGAAAACTACTAGGAGAATATAGACAGAGTAAGAAACTTATTTTAGATAAAACAAAGAAGAACGGAGATGGAGGTTTAACGATTTACGATGATAACAAGGGAGAAGAGATAGACTTATTTTTAAACAACACGTAAAGGATGATGGAGATGGTAATTTAACAACAAATAACAATGATGAGGAAAAAACCAGAATAGATGAGGGAGACGATAGCCGGGTACCTCAAAATAGGAGGGATGGCCGCATTTATAGCCCCGAACTGAGGGTACGTGAGTTGCTCCTCCTACTCTTTTGGTCGACTGAAGAAGCGGACTTCCGGACTGTTAACCCTGCACGGAAAACAAACGAAGAGAAACGACTACTAAATAAGGACAACGGTGGTGTAGTACCAATTCTTTAGAAACTAATATTGAAAATAACATAAACGAATACGCACCTGGTTGGTGGTATTTGAAACCCCTTTTAGGACTAAAGGGTGGACAGACAATATGATGAATGAACAAGCAAAGAGATCTCTCAGGGAGAGAGATGCAATATGGACGACAGATAATGATGCATGCAATGCAATGCAACTAAAGAAACCAAAGCAAATAAGACGACGTAGTGAGAAAACTTATTCGGAGGCCGATGACGGATCGAGGAAACTTCCCCCACATGAGGACGGTGTGAACACTCGGCAGGATGAGGCGTGTCCCCGTGCCCGAACGCTTGCAAACTTGCCTTCCTTTATTTCAACGTCTTCTATAATGATCAGACCAGAGCATCTCTTTCCATTCTGCATAGACATATACGAGCACTTACACACGCGCCAGCAAGGACACTTACACAAATATGTGTATATATTTATATAAATATAGGTATATACATATACAAATACTCATATGAATATATATATATATATGTGGATATATGTGTAGAGCAGAGAGGAAAAAGGAGAAGAAGACTCTTCCTTTTTTTTTAGATTTTTTTTATGTAGAGGATATATATAGACGAACTATATAAGAAGTATGAGTATAGTATATAATATATATATATATATATATAAGAGGAATGAATAAATAGAGGGAGAGTGAGGGCAAGAGAGGAGGAAAGAGAGAGGAAGTATGTGTAGGAGAGAGTAAGAGACAGAGATAAAAGAAAATAAATAATAAACAAAAAAAATTGAGACAGGGAGATCGAGGGGTGGGGGAGAGAGGGAGTAAAGAAGAGGGAGAGAGAATATGTGAGGGGGGGTTGGAAGAGTGAGAAGCAGGGAGAGGGGAAAAGGAATACGGTGAGGAGGGAGGGTGAGAGAGGGAGAGAAGATAGAAGGAGAGAGGATAAAAAAGAAAAGAAAAATAAAATAAAAAAAGATAAGTGAGATCGACAGGGAGAGAGAAGCAGAGAGGTGAGAGGGGGATAATAATAAAAAAAAAAAAGAAAAAAAAAAGAAAAGTGAGAGGTGGAGTGGAAGACGGGGGAGGAAGAGAGAGAGGGAGAGAAGAGAGATAGGGGTGCAAGAGAGAGAGAGAGTGTGGGGGTGAGAGAGAGAGAGAGTGGGACAGGGAGAGAGAGGGGGGGTCCGACGGTGAGGCAGGGGTGGCGGCCGGAGCAGGGGGCAGAGGCGGGCGGCGGTGGCGAGCGGGGCAGAGGCGGGGCGGAGTCGGGGGCGAGCGGCTGGGGGCCGGAGGCGGCCGGAGCAGGCGGGGGCGCTGCGGGCGGCAGCCGGAGGCGGGGCGGCGTCGAGGGCGAGCGGCTGGGGGCCGGAGGCGGCCGGAGCAGGCGGGGGCGCTGCGGATGGGGGCCGGAGGCGGCCGGAGCAGGCGGGGGCGCTGCGGGCGGCGGCCGGAGGCGCTGCGGGAAAAGGGGCCGCAACGGCCCCTTGTAGTTCAAAGGGGGGGCACGTTCGACGATGCCCCCCTGCGAACTTGAGAAACCCCCTTTTTTTAAGAAAAACGTAAAAGAGAGAGAGAGGTTGAGGGAGATAGAGAGAATAGAGAGAGGAGGGGAGTGAGGGAGAGAGAAAGACCGAGAGGGAGAGATCGAGTGAGAAAGAGAGAGGAAGGGAGGGGGAGAGAACGAGAAAGAGAGAGTGGGTGAGGGGGAGAACGAGAGAGAACTAGGGAGAGGGAGAGAACCAGAAAGAGAGTCTAGGTGAGGGAGAGAGCGGGAGAGAACTAGGGAGAGGGAGATAACCAGAGAAAACAGAGGGAGAGTGGGGTGGAGAGAAAGAAGGAGAGGGAGACAGAGGATGAGACCGCTGGAGGTGGAGGTGGCTGCAGAGGGAGAGAAGGGAGGTGAGGTGGCTGTCGTGGGGGTGCTGCGATGGTCTGCAGGCAGGGGGGTTGGTGGAGACGGTGGGGTGTTTGGACGTGAGCGATGTGGGTTGTGCCGGAGGCTAACATGCAAGGGAGAGGGATGAGGGAGAGAAAGAGAAGAGATGGTCGCGTAAACTTCCCAGGTGTGAGAGGGTCATGGGGGGAGAAAGGGAATGTCGTTCGTCTGGTGCCGAGTGTGTGGGGTTGAGAGAGGGAATACCTGAGTGCCGTGTGAACGAGGGAGAGAACAGGAAGAGGGGTGAGTTACGTGAGAAAGAGGGAAGGGAATAGGGAGAAATGGATGAAGGATAAGATAAAGAATATGTTATTTTATTATTATTATCATTTTATTTTGTTTTGTTTTAATTTTTGTTTCTCTTTTTTTAAATATATTTTTATGGTTATTATATTTTTCTCTTTTTTTAATAAATATACTTTTATATAGTAAATCACTTATATATATATTTGTGAAAATAAATTTATTAAAGAAATCAATTATATTATCTTTATGTAAACACAATTATACACATTTTTTTAAATTTATTTTTCTCTTTTTATTTATTTTTTAATATATTTTTTTATTTCTCTCTCTCCTTGTATTATAACCTAAAATTACGGAAATCACTCAAATAAATGGAAAGTGTAAGCCGCTTTGGGGCATCACGGTATAATATGAAATTTTCTCACCGTAACGTCAGAAATGGCGTGTCTACAGCTGCCCCACCTTGGCATCCACTTTGTAGGGGAAAAACATGTATTGGAGTGAAACGAAGTGTATTGGCATGAAATGGAGTGGACTGAAAAGTGGATGTCAAGGTGTGATGAGACACGCTTCTAACATCACATGATGGGAATCTTTCCTGAGTTCCACAACGAAGCAACCTTGAGAAAGGTCCTCCGAAATCCACGATTGTTTGGATGGTAAATAAACTAGGAAGGACATTGTGTACACTGGGCACAAATAAACTAAAAGGACCAACTTCACGGTGCGGAAGTACCTGGGTCGTAAACCTGCAGGTTTCACCATTGGGGAGCGGTTACCAGCCATTGTGGAAGTGCTGCAGCCAAGGTGGGTCCAAGGGAAATTGAAAAGATGAATTGGAGACAAATCTAAATAATAGTTTCTTCCAGAAAATCAACCCAAGAGAACATCGGGGAAACTTAGTACTCGACTCGGAATGGAATATTTCATATTTAAGCATTTAAGCATAGCGGCTCACACAATCAAAATAAGTGAATGATTTTCCACAATGAACTCAAAGTCCTACATGAATGCATGCTGGGTTTAAAAGAAAAATATAAAACAAAAGAAAATAGAAGATAACCAAGGATAATATTGTTAAGTTGTGGACACTGGATCAGGATACCGATCCGATGAGCTGATACTGAGCTGGGGGCCCGTTTATCCATGTACCGACACACCGGACGGAACCGTCGTCCCCAAGTTGCCACATCCTAACGGCCTATCCGTACATCATGAATTCCTCTGAAGTCATCACTGTTTTTGTTGAAGGGGAACTCAAACTCCAGATTTTCCCAAGACATAAGGTCCTTGGTACGATCTAATAGCGTAGATATCATATAGTAGGATGCATGACACAATGGGGCCAATCACCGTAGTGACTGAGGGTGGGACAGTGTGATTCCATTTTTTTTTGTTCTTTTTCAATGGTACCTGCACTCAACAATTAACACACAATTATTGCATCGATGGCTGCACCAATTATTGCACAAGAAATGTAATTGCACTTCACAAAGAAATCCACACACCAAGGTAATTCTCAGAAACAAGCAAAGACATAATGCGAACCAAACAAGATTCCTCCGGTAAAAATCCATAACGGTAACTTATCATTCATGCTTTGCTTTTACCGTTTTACCACCTTCCCTCCTATAAGTACCCCCCCTAGGTCTTAGCCAGATGTCATTCAAGGGTGTTCTGTTCTTTCGAGATGGGAAGAGAGAGGTCCCAGTCTTTGGAGGTGGAGGGTGAACTTTTCCGTCCTACCAAAAGGGGGAGGTTTGATCATGATTTCAAGAAATTGACTGACTTGGGAGGTCATCTGTGCGCAAGGATCCGCTCACGGATGGTGAGTTTAGTCAGTTCCTTCTCTTTCTTCATGCACGAGTCCTTTCTTATTCATTCCCTTTTCTTTCTTCTCAGCCGTATCCTCTCTTTCCGGGTCCCAGAAGATTCTCCAGACTACCCTGGCTTACAAAGCTCACTTCCAACATCACCACCGACATGAGGGTTTTTATTTCAAAGTGGCACCTTCAAGGCCTGGTTATCCATGCCAAATATTACAACCAGATTTACATAGATTGGGTAGCCATGGGTGCACTGATAGAGGTTTGGCACCCTGAAACCCATACCTTCGTCTTTCCAACTTTTGAATCGACGATTCTTCTGGATGAGGCAGAACTCCTACTTAGCTTGAAAAGATTCAGGAATGATGGCAAAATAAAGATTTTGCGCCTGGGGAGGAAAGTATCCCCTGAGGAGATTCTGGGAAGCTTCATGCCCTGCAAAGCCATCAAAGGAGTTCAGATTCAAAGGGGAATCAACCTACAGAAGCTGGCGGATTGGATTATGAATGTTTTGGAAAGATCGCCAAACGACGAACATTTAGAAGCACTCATGAAAGGGTTCGTGATTTGTTTGGCAGGAGCTCTTCTCTTCCCCAGCATTGACAACATCCTGGAGGAGGATCAGTTGGGTGCAATCTGTGGACTCTGGGAGGGCAAAAGGGTGGCACCAGCCGTCCTCGCCTACCTTTACAGTGGTCTTACGACCTCCAGTATGGGCCAACCTCCTTATGGGTGCATGTTTCTCCTCAACTGCTGGATTGATCTTCACTTCAAATTTGATCGTGACGAGGAAGTGCGAACTACGTCCAGAATTTTCCAACAAAGCCCCCTTTATCATATGGCAGATGTGTTGGGCTTTGGCGGGAATGCGATCAATCGCATGCCTCGGCTGAAGTCACGTGGAGATTGGCGCATTTACTTTAATACTTTGGGACGGGATGTTTTTACCCATGTGCCAGCATGTTTACTTGGACGTGGGCTTCTTGCGAGATCCTCCCCTGACGCGGAACTCCAGCTTATCGGTGCAACCGAGTTCGTTCTTTACAGCTCACACCGGTGTTGCCTGCAAATCGGCCTTCCGCGGCACTCTTTTTCTACACCATCCGATCTCCTTTTGATTAAGGCGAGGGATTTAGACACGGAAGGTGATGCCAAGGATAGGAAAGCTATCAAAGCAGCGTGGAAGGCAAGCGTTCCACGGAAGACGATGGTGACTGTGAGTGAGGATCGTGAGCTGTTGAAGACTTATGTAATGGAACTGGGGAAATTGAGGCCTGAGGTGCCCTAACCCTAATGTATCTCATTTTAGAATAAATGCCAAGCCTTAATGTTGTTGTATGTTCCTTGAATCCCCTTTTCCCCTTTTACTTTTGGTATCGGCTGCTTGGAGTGGCAGACGCCGGACGACGGCTAGCCGTCATCGGCCGGGAACCGAAGGACCAGAATAACTCTAGCACGAGGGGTTGCCCTGAGGCGTCCTAGAGCTGAAGGTTTATCTCCGGGTGTCAAGGAGAGATGTAAGGGGGAAGAGTGGAGGGAGATGAGGATGGAGCGGCATCGAGGTTGGCACAAGGAGGGCAATGAAGCTTTGGGAGAAGCAGCGAATGGACGCATCAATTCCTCAGAGTCGTTACAGATTAGGGCAGAATCGGAGCTCGCAGTGGAGGAGCTCCTGAAGTTGGTGCAGTCTCCTTTGTGAAGCAGAGGGCAGCTCAGCCAGCGGCCTTGACTTCGAGAACCTCGCGGCCATAGGGATCGCGAGAGAAGCAAGAGGATGATGAAGAGCATCGCCAAAGAGCCGGTGGGAACTTGCGGTACGGCAAAGCGATTGCTGCGTCACGGGACTATAGAAAGCCTCCGAGGGACTTCTTGTCTTTGGAGAGAAGAGAGAAGAGAAGTGATCAGGAGGGTGACGAGGATTAGTGAGTGGCTTGCATACTCGCTCTCTCCTCATGACGGGCTCAAACCCTTATATAGATGTATAAGTGGAATGGGTTGGTTTAAGGGCAGCTCGCTGGCCCTAGGGTGCGTTCCTTCTGGTATACCCTTCTTCTTCACCATGTGGGTCCCGTGAGACATGCTCGATGAGTCATCTCCACGAAACATGGGGTAGTGACTTGTGATAGCCATGATCGTCAAAAGGAATCTTCCACCGCCTTTGAAATGACGGCCCCTTAGTACTATATTCCCACGTGAATGTCCTAATTTTCTTTCTTTGCGCTGTAAGTGGTCACAATAGGACAAGGGACATGGGGAATCTTTAGAACGTATCATGGCTCTGAAGCATTCGCCCGACATGGCAAAGTGGCATCCGAGGGCACCTTGGCCATGGCTTGCAATGGAAGCTATCACTAATTTCAATAATATCGGCCCCTGGCCCTGTTTTCCCACATGAATGTCCCCCGTTTTTCTTTCGTTGCGCTAGCAGTAGTCGCAACGGGACAATGACCACGGGGAATCTTTGGACCAAATAGGAGGACAAGTCAACAAATCACGCCTCCGAATCGATCACTCCACATGGTAGAGTGACCGTAAAAGTAAAGAGATGGTGACTTGTCGTAAGAGCTGTTGCTAGGGGTGATAGTGATAGATCCAGATCACCTTCTTTCCGATCCTATAAATACCTTCCCTTTCCCTCGACCTGGAAGCACCAAGGTCCTGAGAGCAGACTTGAGGAGTGCAAATTTGTAAGGAAGGGAGGTTGTGAGTGTTGCTCATTTTTTCAGGATGGAGGGTGAATCCAGCTTCAGAGCAGAAGGTGAGTCTTCCCGCTCCTCGAAGAGGAGCAGATCAGGTAGCAGTTCCAGGAGAATCTCAGAAGTCGAAGGACAACTGAGTGAGAGGACCCGATCACAGCTTGTAAGTGGCTTCTTTGGTTTCCTTCCTTCATCCTTTTCTTCTCCTTTCTTGCTTAGCAATGCTCCCCTTTTCACCTCTTGTATATGTGCAGAGCATGATGCGCTCGCACATCTCGTGGGAGCTGGTAGTGGCAGCGTATCGAGGTCTCCCGGACTTCCAAAAGGCCAGGCTAGACGTGATGGGGTTCGGTGCCTTCCTTCGAATCGAGCCGATAAAGCTCGACCTTGCCCTGATCCAAGCATTACATGAAAGATGGGATCCGGCGAGTCGGGCATTCCTGATGCCTTGGGGGCACATGGTGCCCAGTCTGGAAGATATGGTCCGCATTACGGGCCTCAAAGTGGATGGAGAGGCAGTGACCGGCGTCACTTATGCGGATTACCGAGAAGGTGCCCAGAAACTGTTAGGACTGGAACTCGATGGACGGAAGAACAGGTCAGTAGCCAAGACATCGATCCTGGAGGTGTTAGGGCTTACTGACATCCGTCCACGGGATGACGAGTCCTTGGAGGAATTTATGGAAAGGGCAGAGAGAGGTGCCCGTGCTGTATACTGTGCAGATGCCAGCAACTGGGAAAGGACCAACATGGACCTGAGGAGGTTCCTCCTCTTTCTGCTGGGTAGGCTGCTACTGGGCTCCAAGGGAGACAACATACACTGCCGCTTCTTGGAGCTGCTCGTGGACTTGGAGAGAGTAGGACAGTACGCCTGGGGAGCTGCCGTACTAGCGCATCTATTCACAGGTCTGTCGCAAAGGACAGGCCGAGAGGTGACAATAAATGGATTTACGCCCTTCATCCAGGTAAAATATTATTTTTTTGTGGTTTTTGTTTTATGCTATTTTTCTTGTATTTGTTGATGCCAATGACACATGATGGTGTAGCTATGGAGCTACTATTATATTCCAATGGGGAGAGCTCGACACTGTCGGCCAGTGACGATCCCGTTGGCTAGGCGGTGGCAACCCATCATGAGTACAGCACCATTATCCTACCAGCTGACGGTATCGAGACGGGAGCTACAAGAATTCCCTGCAACGATGGTAGGATACCCTTTTCTATTTTTTTTATTTTGTTCATTTTTTTACCATTTTTTTTGTATTTTTGAGTAATTAAGAAGATATGTACAACCAACATAGGTGAACTGGAAGCCTTACTTGAACATGGTCGATGCCGACCAGCCATGGGTAATTGGAAGCCGTGCCCGGTTTGGACGGGACCTCTGGCTTCATTGTTTGAATGAAATTGAGCCACTAAGGCTACGATTAGCCATGAGGACTCTCGGGCTTGCCCAGGAATGGGTGGATATAACCTCCTCACCCAGCGTCGGGAAGAAGACGCGTGGGCCGGCAACCTGCGTTGATTGGAGGGTGCGCTTCCCCGAACAGTATGAAGACTGGCAGCGGGGTGGCACGCTCGTGGAATCGCAAGCGCAAGATAGTGAAGATTATCTACGGCTCTATAGGGCAATGTATGCGGAGAGGCTCCAGCTTGGAGGGCTTATAGAGGTAAAGTAAAACACCATTTTTTTGTCTTTTATAATTTCCATTTTTTTATTTTTATTTGTGAACTCAAGAGCCATGACTGTAGGATGCCCATAACACCATAATAACGAACTTACAAGCTCGTTTAACGGACACGGAGCGAGAGTTAACTGACACCCGAGCGGCTCTGGGTTCATCAGTAAGTGTATATATACATACTTCTGGCATGATTTGAAATTAATGGCGTTAACCATTTAACTGTCACCTCTCGTATGTGTACGCAGCGTGCCCAGCTCGATGTAGTTTCATCGGCGATGGGGGCAGATGGCGTTTCTTCCAGTCTATGGATTCCCACTTCGGAGTTAGATCTACTCCACGAGCAACTTGCTCATGCCACACAGCGGGCTGCGGAGGCAGAAGGGATGCTTTCTGTACAGGTGAGGACCTCACCATTTAACATCCCTTGTTCAAGCGTTAAAGCTTGAGATGAAACGTTTGGCAGGAGAAAGAAACGGAGGAGGCACTCGCGCATGCCGCCCAGAAGGAAGCTAGAATAGCCGAGCTAGAAGAGGAACTGCAGCGTCGTCCAGGTGACGACTTTTCTAGGGACGCTATAGAGCTGAGGATCACCCTTCAGCTGGAGAGGGAAGACAGAGCGAGAGAACGTGCTGAGAGGGAAAAGGCCAAGGAACGAGAGAAGGCCAAGAGGTCGGCCGAGAAAGAGGAGAAGAGGGCCCTGGAGGCCCAACTATTTAAATTGAAGACCAGTCTCGGCCTCGCCGAGCAGTGGCTAAAGGACGGTGAGGAACGCTACCGAAGAGCACGAGAGCGTGGCTTTCGTGTTAGTAGCTTCTTTGCCGCCCCTGCAGATCCACGCCGGGGTGTAGAGATCGGAAGAGGAGCACAGAGCGGTAGAAGTACCACTTTTCATGGTTGGGTAGCACCCTCAAGAGCGTCTTGCCCGGAGAGTGGCGGGACAAGTAACGTGGAGAGAGGAGGTGGAACTTAATGTAGCCTTCGATTTTGTTTGTTTTGATTGGGAGTGGAATAAAATGTTTTATGCTTGGTTCGCTGCTTCGTTCTTGTCTCTCGAATCCCTGCATACATCTAAGCAAACAAGTCAGTATTTATGTTCTGACTTGCCCCTTGCTCAATGAACAAATATGATGAAGAACCATTCTTGATAACGAGTCAAGGGGCAAGCCTTTATTAACAAAGGCAATAATAAAGGATAATGAATGCGACAGACAAGCACATGGATGCAAACGAGAATTTAAAATGAATGGTGCATACAAATGCGATCATGCGAAGATGTGATTTTCTTTATTTTTGTAGGTGTATTCATTTTTTTGTATTTTGTTGTTTGTTTATTTTTAATTTTTGGTCTTTTATATTTTCATTTTTTTTGTGCATGTACATTTTTTTGCTTTTTTGGATTTTTGGATTTGTTATTTTTTTGTTTGTTTTTGGTTTGTTTATTTTTTTTGTTTTTGCTAATGCATGATGACCACTTGATATAACATCTAACCTGCATGAGAACGAGGGTTTCTTGCTAACCTCCCAGGCATCCTAAGTGCACATCTAAGTTGATTTGGGCCTCTAGACTCCTCGAATGATAATCCCGCCGGCTAAGACTTACCCTGATGACAATACCGTCATGCCATGCTTAGGCTCCCAGTTGCTTCCGACCACAGGGATTCACCCAAAAAGTGTTTGAGGTAAATGATTTGCCTGAGCCGGGTCTATTTCATCACAACTCTAGATGATATGTAATGGAACACCCTGGAACCCAAATGACCAACCGCGCGACGCTGACCCGGAATCAGACGCCGTCGCACCCATAGGTAATGCACTTACATTAGTCTAAGCCCGAGGTTAGACTAAGAATAGATTAAGGTGGTAGATAGGGTCTTGACCGGCCAGAAACACGGGGACTCCTTCACGACAACGGCTTTGACTTTTCAAAATGGACAACCATATGTTTGTATTGAAATGAGGTTACAAGCTTGGGCAAGCCTCACCCTTCGGGAACTCCATTGAGCCTTCTTCTTTAGGGGAAGAAGGAAGAATATTGGGAGAAAACCTCCTGAGAGGACCGGCAAAACCGTTAACCCGGCGAGCCAGTAGGGGCGCACTTAACTTCCCTTCTCGGGCAACTTCAGACCAAATCTCGAGCATTTACATCTGATGACCCCTTTCGTATAGAATTTGACTTTCAGTCAAAGGAGTTTCGTTTGTGGGATCAGGCACGGTCACGACCAGGCTTATCACTTGACTTTGACTTTGTTCTTTTTTTCTGATTTTTCTTGATAGATTTTTGTGAGGGACATAGGATTTTGACATTATGGAATCCCTCTTAGATGCCTGAGGGGACACTGCCCTCTTCTCGTGCTCTACCCATGCTCAAGAATTGGCCCTACTCTTGCCCTAGGGGTTGTGTTCGTGTTTCCCATGCTCAGCGTTTTAAGGGCGCCGGCTGTCTCATTCGGTCGAAGAGAGAGAGAATAAAGATTTAAGCCTTCTGGAGACCCTTTGGGTGAGGCCTCACCATAAGCGATGCTACCGATCTTTCATAGAACACATGTGTACATGTATGTTGCCCCTTTTGAGGGGGGCATAAGCCGAACTAGCCGGACAGGAATCTCCACGGTTCTGGCAAACCAAGACCCGGAACCTACCAAGTCTTAATAGGCCCTATCCCAACATGGAGGTTGAATGCGATGACTTAACTGCATGGTGGTCTCCAGGCATTGGCATTTTGAATTTTCTATATATATATTTTTTTTCTTTTCATTTTTCCTATTCTTTTTTGCTTTTGTTGTTGTATATATACATATTTTTTTGTTATTTTCAATTTTTTTAATTTTTTGTTATTTTTCGTTTCATCATTTTTTGACACTATGTACACCTATCTAAGGGTAGTACTTCTTAAGATAAAGCCCATTCCAAGGGTGGATAACTCGATCCCTCAGCATTGACTAGCCTATAGGCGTTGCCAGGATGCACAGCCTGAATCACGTACGGTCCTTCCCAATTGGGTTGGAGTTTAGAACGCGGCCCACCAGGTTTTACAAACATTCTTTTCACTACCATTTCACCGACTTGAAATTTCCTTTCAATGACCTTCTTTTGATAAAAACGTGTGAGTCTGTTTTGATATACACGTGCATGCTCGGCAGCGGCCAGCCGTTTCTCATCTAAGAGTTCCAATTGGGCAAGGAGTGAATCACGACGTTCGTCGAGGGGGAGGTCCTTATCCAATTGTACTCTTAGAGAGGGAACCAGAATTTCGTACGGAACTACCGCCTCCATCCCATAAGTAAGGGCGAACGGAGTTTGCCCAGTGGGAGTACGGATTGAGGTGCGATAGGCCCATAGAGCCTCAATGAGCTTTTCTGGCCAATCCGAGAACTTGTTAGACTCACATGTCTTTTTTATGATTTTAATCAATGTTTTGTTAGTGGCCTCTGCTTGGCCATTACCTTGTGGATAATAAGGTGATGAATGATGCAATGCAATTTTATACCTTTTGCAGAGGTCCTGAAGGTCCTGAGAAATGAATTGCGGTCCATTGTCGGTGATGATCGTGCTTGGAATGCCGAACCTGGCGATGATGTTCTTCATGATGAATTTGCAGACTGTTGATGCTTTAACCTCCACGTAAGCTTCGGCTTCGGCCCGTTTAGTGAAATACTCGATTGCAGTAAGGATGAATGATTTTTGCTTGGTGAGGGAGTAAGGATTACCAAGAGGACCAATGACATCGAAAGCCCACATGGAGAAAGGCCATGGGGAAGATACTGGATGAAGTGAAGAAGATGGGGAATGAATCTTATCGGCGTGAAGTTGACACTTGACACACCTGCGACATAGACGGCACAATCCTCTTCCATGGTGGGCCAGTAAAAGCCTTGCCGAAGGATCTTTTTGGCAAGCATTTGGCTATTCACATGGCCACCGCACACACCAGAGTGTGCTTCCTCTACACACTTCCAGACTGTATCGTCATCAAAACACCTTAGAAGAACACTAGTGAGGCTTCTTTTGTATAGCAGTCCTCCAACCAATGTGTACCTCTGGACAACTCTCTTATGGCTTTCCTGTCTTCTGCTGTAGTTTATTGTAAAGAAATGGTGATAAAAAAAGGATTAGACAGAAGATGCCTAGAAGAATTTACAAGATAAGAAAGGAATCAAAGAAAAAGGTGAGGACTAAAGCCTCAAAAGCAGTATGAGAATGGGCAGATGCCCGAGACAATTAATATGACATGAATCGAGTCAGACTCGGGATCAAGATCGAGAGGAATTAGAAATTGATGAATTGAGGGAGGCGGATTCGGAGGATCCGGATGTAAAGGAGGAGAATCAGAGGAGTATGGATCCGGAGGTTCCGGAGGAAGAACATGATGAGGGGCGCGATACCCTGAGAAAAGGTATGAAAAAAGGTAACTCAAAGGGAGGAAAAGAATAAAGGACGCGATACCCTGGAAGAACAAAAGGATAAATCGGAAGACGGAAAGGTCCGGAGACTTCGGACGGATATGAAAAGGTAGGGCGCGATGCCCTAGGAGGGATGGATAACAAGATGAGAAATCTGAAGGTTCCGAAGGGAGACGAGTAATGTATAAAGACAAGAAATTAAACATGGAGGGGTCTGGAGGTTCCGGACGGGAAGACAATGAATTAAACAGAGTGGGGTCCGGAGATTCCGGACGAGGATGAGAGATGGATAAAGATATGGAATTAAACATGGAGGGGTCCGAAGGGTCCGGACAAGGATGAGAGGTGGATAAAGATACGAAATTAAACATGGAGGGGTCCGGAGGTTCCGGAAGGGGTGGAACGTGAGGGTAGGATAAAGACAAGGAACCAAACAGAGAGGGGTCCGGAGGTTCCGGACGGGAAGACAATGAATTAAACAGAACGAGGATGAGAGATGGATAAAGATATGGAATTAAACATGGAGGGGTCCGAAGGGTCCGGACGAGGATGAGAGGTGGATAAAGATATGAAATTAAACATGGAGGGGTCCGGAGATTCCAGAAGGGGATGAATATAGGGGTCCGGAGATTCCGGACGAGGTAGAAGGTAAGGGTCCGGAGATTCCGGAGGGGCTGGAATGTAAGGGTCGGATAAAAACATGGAACCAAACAGAGCGGGGTCCGGCGGTTCCGGACGGGGACGATGATGAGGGATGGATAAATATGGGGAATTAAACGAAGAGGGATCCAAAGATTTCGGACGGGGTGAATGGGGGATGGATGAAGACAAAGAACTAAGCAGAGAGGGATCCGGAGGCTCCGGACGAGGATGAGAAATGGATAAAGATATGGAATTAAACATGGAGGGGTCCGGAGGTTCCGGACGGGGATGAATATAGGGGTCTGGAGATTCCGGACGAGGTGGAATGTAAGGATCCGGAGGCTCCGGAGGAGGATGAATGTGAGGGTCCAAAGACCCTAGAGAAGAAGAGGAGCTTGATTGCGTAGATCTAGATGATGGGAAGCGTCCTCTCAGCCAATGGATTGCCCATAAAAGGAAGATGAATAACAGCACAAGCAATGATGGAATAGGGTATGAAGTAGATGAGCTACAGGATGGCTCCTCCACATGGGATTTATCACCCTTAAGCTTCACTTTATGCTTTCCCTTCTTCCTGGTGGATACTCTCTCGTAGTGTGGCCTCTCAACCTTCAACATGACTTCTTGACCTCTTGACCTTGTAGGCCGCTCTCTCCAATTATGTGCTTCAAAAGATGGCCTCATCTTTCTCTGACCAATCGGTTCAACTGGTGCGGTCAGAGCCCACAGGCTCTCATTTGATGTAACAAGATCCTTTGGACATTCAAAAATGAACGGTAACTCTCTTGGACAATAATCATAGCAAAAGTTTAAGAGTCCCGCTTGTGCAGTAGGGATCTTGACATGGAATGGCTCCTTTAGAAATAACTCCCTTGATAAATGGATGGTATCTATCATTGGGAGTTTGACCTTCGGCATAAAGGGCTTCTTATTTGATGCACTGCTCAAGGGCGTTGGAATATCGTGTGTGAATATGCTTGATAGCATAGACGTTCGCCCCTTGCATGGAAGTTGGTAGGGAGTAGACAAAACGTCAAAAGCTTCCAATAAAGGGCGGCCTGACCCTCCCTTGAGCATAGAATTCATCATCTCCTCGGCAGTAGAATGTGTCATCACTATGCATGAGGAGATCCCCTTCTTTTGATTGGCCATTTGGACTATGACCGAACAAGGGGTAATAAGGGCCTTGAAAGCATGTTGGCCAATGAGTAACGTGATCGTTATTGTTTTGGCCCTTGATTTACTTAGCACCAATTCCTGAGAGTCCTTTTTGATGGACATTGGTGCAGATGGAGATTCGGCCTTCTCAAAGGTGACCGGTACAAGAACTCGAATTGGCATTCGGCATATGAAATCTTGAATTTTGAACGGCATTGCCGTAACCGAATTCTTCTTGTCTGATTCTTGATCATCATCATTGGCACATGTATTTATAAGAATACACCTGTAGACACGTCATTCTTGACGTCTCTTGAGAAAGTCTCATATTACTATACGACGCCCCGCGACGGCTTACGCATTTCGAATTACTTGAATACTTCTTTTTCTTGGGTCTTCTTCTGCTTTTTTCGGCATCCAGAATCGTCTCGTCACGGCATTCGGACGGCATCAACACCAGTCAGACGCATCAAGAGGTTCCGGAACCAAGAGGGGGTCTACCGGGCGACCGCCGACGCCTGATCCAAGGACCCGGGTGGGTCTTAATGGGGGCGTCCAGGCCCCTGGACGCCCCCATGTTTTCAATTTATTTATTTATTTTCTCAGGGCCCAAAACTAAATAAAAAATATATATATATTAATGGAGGCGTCCAGGACCCTGGACGCCTCCATAAAAACAAAAATAAAAAATATGTGTAAAATGCCAGTTGGCATAAAAAATAAAAAAATAAAAAAAATAAAAATATATATATATATTAATGGAGGCGTCCAGGCCCCTGGACGCCTCCATAAAAATAATTATAAAAAATCAAAATGCCAACCTTGGCACAAAAGATAAATAAAAAAAATAAAATAATATATTTATGGAGGCGTCCAGGCCCCTGGACGCCTCCATCAACTCTCTCACGGGCGCCGGCCACCGAACGACGGTTTGTCGTGTGTGAAAAAATCAAAATTTTGAAGACGTCCAGGCTCCTGGACGCGCCAATTTCTGAATCACGAGGCGCCGCTCACAAAACCACGCGTTGTGCCAAACCGCGTGCGGTCGTCGTCGGTTTTCGGTGGACCTGTTTGAGGCGTCCGGGACCCTGGACGCCTCAACAAAAGTATTCCAAAAAATATATAAAAATAGAATAAAATATTAATTCGGCCCTGATGGAGGTGTCTAGGGTCCTGGACGCCTCCACCCTCCGGAGCTCTATAAATAGAGGCCCACCCCCTCAGTTCTGGAAGAGCTTAGAAGTGATCCGATAGGCTGCCGGAGCCCAGAGGCTACGGAGTCATTTTCTAACCCGTGGGTTCTTTTGTAGGTGGAGGTTCTGCCGGCTTCTCGGGTGTTCACGCTCGCGAGAGGAAGGTCGTCTTCATCCACCGCGCTTCCACGTCGTCCCCACGCTGCCGGAGCTCCGCCGGATTTCACCATCGGCACATCCAATAAGCCAATTCTTTCCTTTTCTTCGTAGTTCTTTTGCATTCATCATCTTGCATCCCCTATCCCCCTTTATAAGGGCGCCTTTTCTTATACACTTCTTACATCCATCATCTCATTTCCCTCCTACTCGAGTCCGAGAGGGGTTTAAAAGATAACACCAACCAGGTGTGTGTCTTGCCATCATTTCATTATTTTTATCGCAAGGATTTGAATACTACACCTCCATCTTTCTAATCCACTTGTCATTTGTTTGTCGTTGTTTTGCAAGGGTAGCCGAGAAAAGCCCTCTCCGTCGGCCGGCCGGAGGGAGAGGAAGAAGCAACCCGCCATCTCCCACTCTTGATGTAGGCGCAATTACCTTCTTATTTTGGGATCTTTCGGCCCCTGGCGATCACATCTTATTTTCGAGGCCACGGTGAGTCACTTCCCCAATGGCCGTTTAAATTCCCGTTCTTATATGTTATATTCTTATCTATTCGTGTTCTCGAGGCCGCGGCGAGTCACTTCCCCAATGGCCGTTTAAATTCCCGTTCTTATATGTTATATTCTTATCTATTCGTGTTCTCGAGGCCGCGGCGAGTCACTTCCCCAATGGCCATTTAAATTCACGTTCTTATACGTTATATTCTTATCTGTTTGTGTTCTCGAGGCCGCGGCGAGTCACTTCCCCAATGGCCGTTTAAATTCCCGCTCTTTGTATTCTCTCTATATTCTGTCATCTTATTATCTGCTCATATTCTCGAGGCCGCGGCGAGTCACTTCCCCAATGGCCGTTTCAATTCTCGTTATTTAATTTTTGCACCATTCCCGTCCCCCCGAGGCCGCGGCGAGTCACTTCCCGCTATGGCCGTTTAAACCCCATATTTTGCTATATCACACTTGTCCCGCTCGCCCCGCCGGAGCAATCTCCCGTGGTGGCCCCTTCTCTCTCTTCTCTTATTTCTGTGTTGCAGCAAACAAACACCAAAAGAAAGAGGAGCCCGCGCGCGCTCCGCGTCCTCTCCGCTCTTCCCCGAACCGCGTGACGTCGCTCACAGATTGGCGATCACGGTGGGACCGCTTACTGCTTCCTTTCGGCTACCCTTGCAAGTTCGGCACCACCCGTGCCTCTCCACCTTCGAGCCCGCGTGCGCCCCCGTTGTGCTCACGGCAGCACCGTCAGTTCTGATTGGTTCTTTGTTTATTATATGTCTGTTATTTCTGTTGTTTTCCCACTCCATATATCTGTCAGCATTCCATTGCATACATCCATTCCTCTTTTCTATCCTTTTTTTTATTTTTTGAGGATCACCCTTTCCCGGTGAAGGAAGGACTCTCCGTTTGGGAATTCCTCTCAACGGACTAGAATCTCCTACACTGGGACCTCCGTAAGTCCCCGACATCGAAGAATCTCCTCTTCGTTCACTGGGCTGGTTGTACCATTGAAGTTCCCCGGAGTTAGTCATTTCATTCGTGGTGAGACGAGAGACCCTAGCTGACACGGCGGTGAAACAAAAACAAACTAGGGTCCCCATTTTGTGTGAACTTCGGATCTCGCTAAAAATATAAAAAAATCATCAAAATCAAAACACAAAAAAAGGGCGTAAAGGCATCCACTTGTTTGATAATCTCTGCTACCTACTTGCTAGTGTATGTTTTTACGTTCTGGGAAAACTGTGAGCATGTCTCACGAGTCTTTTGAGGAGAACCACCCTAGCCGTGGTTTGTCAGCTGACCCGCGAGTCTATGCTATGGACTCGGGTCCTTCTCATGACCCCTCGCATGAGGTGCAGGTTATTGCCGGGGACACGTCCCCGCCACAGGATATCACTTCCTTACTGGGCGTCCTCGCCAACACGGAGCTTACCTCTGAACAGCTCCGGGCCTTCCAGGCCATTCTAAAAGGGAAATCTGTTTCCCCCACGCCCTAGGAGTCAACTCCGGCCATCGCACCTCTCCAAGAGTCCGTGCAGGCCATTCCATCTCCCTCATTGGCGCAAGCCATCCAGTCTCCCTCGCTTCAAGGACAAGCGAGCCAACAACCACCCTCATTCCAGTTCCCATCACAATCTCAAACTCCCGTTGTTCCCCAGACACCGCTTCAGCCGGGGCCAACTGTCGGCGGTCCGACAGCTCCCTCTCATTCTGGGTTCCCCCCTCAAGTCTCCGGGAGACAGTTTCTCCCCCAGTGGCAAGTGCCACCTTCACCTCCAGAGGAGCTCGCCCAATCGCTCCTCAATAGGTTCAACCGCATGGACGAGCAGTTTCAAAATCTGAGAAGGATGGTGGACGTGAAAGCCACCCCGGAGGTTGCTTTGCCAATCCTTCCTGTCATTCATCTTCCTCCCTCCGAAATGCCCACGTACCGCAGATACAATGGTACCGGCAACCCCTTCATTCATCTCAAGGATTTCATGTATGAGTCCTCTTACTGGCAAAACGATCAGAGGTCCCTGGCATACCTCTTTCGGAGATCATTGGATGGTCCCGCGCTTGAGTGGTTCTATTCTCTGGAGCCCCGCGAGGCCGAGAATTTTGAAATAGTCCAGAGAAGGTTCTTGCAGAAATATAGGGATAGGGTCGGTCCCTCACTCTCCATTACCGACCTAGTGGCCGAAAAGATGAAACCCGACGAGGATTTTGTCCGATATGCTGATAGATGGAGGTCTCTGGCGGAAAGAATAAGGGATACCCTCTCCGAGCCCGAACAAGTGAAGATGATTGTGTCTAATGCAACCCCACAGTTCAGACATGTCCTGGCCATGAATAAACTTACTACAATGGAGGAACTCTATGAAAGGGCCCGATACATCCAAACCCAGCTAAAAGACTCCCCCATCATGAACATGTTTGAGTCGCCGAAGCCCAAAGTGGTCAGAAAGACAGGCGCTGGTGTCCCGGGCGGAGCCACAGAAGGGGTCGTGACAAATGAGCAAGTCAGTGCGGTCAACAATGCCAACTATGCAGTCAACCCAAGGCCTCCACAAATGCCCCGACTTCCCCTTCAACCGGGTCCTTTCCCTCTTCGTCCTCCACCCCAAAATAATCCACCCCAGGATAATATGCCTCCATTACGCCAACCCCAGCAACAACAACTACAACCTCAGCAACAACAACCACCGCTTCAGTACAACCAAGTTCCACCCCCGGGGAACTATGGTCCCCAACAGCAACAAAGGAGGCCGCTCGGTCCTAAGAGAGCCTACTATCCACCATTGCCGGAAACCTTAGCAGACATTTTTAATGCCCTCATGGCATCAAACCAACTCGCCCTACCCAGAGAAAGGCCCGCGTGGCCCCCCAATGTTGATACCTCCAAATACTGCGTCTACCACAAGCAGCCGGGACACACAGTGGATTACTGCTTCCATTTCAAAGATTACATCCATAATATGAATGATGAACATCAAATAGATTGGGATGAGATGAGACGATACGTCGCGGCTCTCAAGGCTAGGAGACCTCCTCATAGGCCACAACAGCAGTTACAACAGCAACAACAACAGCAACCACAACAACAACAGCAGGCTCAGCAGGCCCTACAACAATAGCCCGGCATGGGCATAATCCAGAATCCACTACCGGAGCACCAACAGCCCAATCATCAGGTTAACCCCATCTCTTCCTTCCCGGAAGTCAGGAGAGAGCAGGCGTGGCACCAGGAAAGTACCTCCATTCTTTCTACTTCCAACCCTATCGTCATGCAACCCCCTCACCTTGCCCGGGTAGCACCTCTCTCTCATCAACCCGCGTCAGTATCACCATCATCATTTCCACTACCATTACGCCCTCTCATCCGCACCCCGACCTCCTATCAACCGACACTCTCCACTACGCCTTCACACCCTCTCATCTTCTCTCACTCCCCCACTTTACCATCCACCTCTACCACATTTACCCCTACGCCTTCTAAACCCCTTATCATCCGTCAACCATACATAACCCCGTCTTTCTCCACCACATCACCACTAATGCCTTCAAAACCACTCATTAACCATCACCCACCTCAAAATCATTGCCCACTTCAAGTCCTACCCACTCCTACTTCGTCTCCACCGCCACCTTCTAGACCCCTTATCCTTCATAATCCGCGCAATATCCCCTCTACCTCCAGCATGCCGCCACCTAACAAACCCCTCATCAGAATCCCTGCTCCCATCATCACCCCTGCTTCATCAACCATTCCTCCACTACTACCCCTCAAACCCCTGTTAAAACCCACTGCTACCCCCACAGAGGTACAAAAGCCGCAGGCAATGGTGCTCCAGAGTGGAAGTATTTTCCACAAGGTTTTCCCCCACAACAGTCAGAATCCCGAGCAATCTCAACCAGAGAAGGATGATGCAGAACAACCAGAAAGAGCTATCCCTGGAACACAGTATGATATATTGAAACACTTGGACAAGACATCTGCTCGGATCTCCATCCTGGAGCTATTTCAAAGATCCACATCCCACCAGGCGGCCTTGATGGAATATCTTCAAAAGGTCATGGTTAATGAAGACTTCCCCGTGGAGAAGATTTCGACCGTCCTGACCCCAACAGACACACAACCAGCCATCATGTTTCACAACTACGAGCTCGCTCCCAAGGAAGCCCGGAAATATGCATTGTGCATTTCAATAAAAATCAATGGGGTATCCATAAACCCGTGTCTTGTAGATACGGGTGCATCCATAAATGTGATCTCCATGAGCACTCTTCAGTTGTGTGGGGTCAACGAGGAACAAATAAGACCTTCCTCGATCACGGTCACGGCTTATGACAATAGCAAAAGGCCGCCGCAGGGGATGATTATTCTGAAGGCAGAACTAGGCCCCATGGCAATTCCCACGGAATTCCATGTCCTCGACATGGACCCCACATTCAAGGCTATACTGGGTCGCCCTTACATCGAAGCCATGGACGCTGTGCCTTCCACCAACCATCAGTGCATGAAGTTTCCTTACAATGGGAGAATTATTAAAGTGGTCAGTACACCTGTCCTTCACACAGTGGATGCTATCAACACCTCTCTGCCTTCTGTTTGGCCGTCTCATCGGCCCATATTGTCACTACTGGACGTACGTGATCCATCTCATGTTCCACTAGCACCAAAGGAGCCGGTCAGGGCAACCACAACATCATGTCTCCCTTTTCACTCCAAAGGTTGGGAGATTATGAGGAACATCGGCTATCAACAAGGAAAAGGTCTGGGCGCACAGTTACAGGGTATGCTCAAACCGCCAAAGGAAATTAGGCCGAACCGCAGGTTTGGCCTGGGCTTCAAAGGACCGTTCAAGGCAGATTGGAAGCCCCTCACGTGGACTCTATCAAACCACTTCAACAGAGGGCCCGTTGTTCAGATGGGAGATCACCCACGAGAAGCATATGGGGGATCACATGCTGTATATTTGGCTGAAAAATGTCCGAGGATCACCAAAAGAGGCAAGATCAAAGATCCGGAATGCGAGTGGGACAAATGGTTCGACATACGGGACATTTCGTTGCACTGGAAAGGATGTTCTCATCTCCGCGGCTTGAAGGACCACCATTGATCTCCGAAATACCAGAGAATATTACCACTCTTGCCAAGGTTCCAAACTATCCTCGTCCTCACCAGAAGGACTTTGTCATCGACGGATCTTCATCCGTCTCAACATTGCCGTCGACGGCTCATTAGCCGCCATCCTCTCCATCCACTCGTCTCAGCCTTTGCTGATATCTTCTTCCTGGGCCAGACAATTGTCTGATGATCTTCCCAGGTCCCCTTCTTTGCTTACATACCTGCGCGGGCTTTTCAACCCGCGCCAGGTCTTCAACCATGATCTACTCTATGAGCCTCACAATCCTCTAGCCATAACCCCTTTTCTCTCTCCTCCAATCTCTTTTCACTGCTTTGTCATTAAAAATGAAAACGAAAAAAAAAACGTCAATTTTCAAACTCCCCAACAACACATCTTCGTTGAGGAAACCTCCTACATCTCCCACGGGTGCGTACCGCCTCGCGGACCACCCGTCCAAGGTCCGATGAGCAACCTTTTCTACCCCTCCTCTGAGGGGTCTTCTCCTGTACATTCTACACCATCCTCTTCATCTTCCTCTTCTTCTGTAAATATTGTCAGTCAATCTAGGAATGATAGGCCAAGGGTAGTACCTAGGAAGAAATCCAAGGGTAGGCAGATCCCTCGTCGATTCCTTCTGGATTTGGCCGCCAGGTGTCAGGCCCTTCTTGTCATCCCCCAGTTGTTAGAAAATCCCATCCAGCTACCCGAAATAGAATGCGAGGGCGACTGTGCATCTGATGAAGGGTATGGAGTCTACGAGATCACGGATGAAGAATGCCCCACTGAAGATGAGGGTGAAGAATATGAGGATGCGGCGGGCGCATACGCTAGTGGAATGAGGAGATTCGACGAGCCGTCAACCGCCGTAGAAGAATCCACCAAAGAAGTCAACTTGGGAACTGAGGAAGACCCTAGGATCATCCTCATAAGTGACAACCTACCACCCTCTGAAGAAGAGGCATTAATTGAGGTTCTCAAGGAATATAAGGACACGTTTGCATGGAGCTACGAGGATATGCCGGGTCTGGATTCAACCTTGGTCGAACACCGTTTAACCCTAAAACCTGGGTCCATCTCGGTAAAACAAAGGTTAAGGCGTTTCCACCCTCAGATGGCTTTGAAAATGAAGGAAGAGGTCGATAAGCTCCACAAAGCCAGGTTCATTAGAGTCGTTCTTTATCCTCAATGGGTGGCGAACATTGTCCCGGTCATGAAAAAAGATGGGAAAGTCAGGATTTGCATCGACTTCCGGGACCTTAACCGCGCGTGTCCAAAGGATGATTTTCCCTTACCTCACATTGATGTACTGATTGATAACACGGCAGGCTATGAAACCCTCTCTTTCATGGATGGATTTTCAGGATACAATCAAATTCGTTTGGCAGAAGAGGATCAGGAAAAGACGTCATTCACTACCCCTTGGGGAACATATTGTTACGTGGTCATGCCGTTCGGATTAAAGAATGCTGGAGCTACTTACCAAAGAGCGATGATGGCCATATTTCATGACATGATGCACATATATCTGGAAGTGTATGTGGATGACTTATTGGTGAAATCAAGGACCAGGATGGAACATCCAGAAGTTTTGGCTAAGGTCTTGCAAAGGTCAAGAGAGTTCCAATTGAAAATGAACCCGAAAAAGTGTGTGTTTGGTGTGTCGTCGGGTAAATTGCTGGGGTTCATTGTGAGTAAAAGAGGGATCGAGATAGATCCCGACAAAGCTAAGGCCATCAGGGATATGCCGCCTCCCAAGAATTTGAGGGAAGTCCGAGGTTTAATCGGGAGGTTACAGTTTATTCGTCGGTTTGTGTCCCAACATTCACAAAGGTGTAGACCTCTCTACGAGTTGACCAAGCCAGGAGTAGAATTCCACTGGAATTCTAAATGTCAGAAAGCTTTTGAAGGGTTGAAGGAATATCTGGCTAGTCCGCCCGTTCTCATCCACCCAAACCAGAAAAACCTCTGATCCTTTACGTCTCAGTCTTGGATGACTCCGTGGGAGCCGTCCTCGCACAAGCTGATGAAGAAGGCAAGGAACGGGCAACCTATTACTTGTCCAAACTTCTCAATCCCTGTGAGCAGAAGTACACCGGCATGGAGAAAACCTGTGCTGCCCTCGTTTGGGTAGTGCAGAAATTGAAGCACTACTTCTTGGCTCACGAAGTCCACTTGATTGCTCGAATGAATCCTATCAAATTCCTTCTGGAGAAAGCCGTCCTTACGGATAGGCTAGCACGCTGGCAAAGTTTTCTCTCTCAGTTCGACATCACCTACATCCAGCAAAAGGCGATTAAAGGCTATGCCATAGCCGAGCATCTCGCTCATCATCCTCTCCCCAAGTTCGATCCCGTCCAATCAGAGTTTCCAGATGAGGAACTAATGTCCATCAACCAATCAGATGAGCCAATGTGGACGCTATATTTTGATGGAGCTCTGAATTCTCAAGGGAGAGGAATCGGCATCGCCCTCCTGTCGCCTGAAGGCCTCACATTCCCATTGGCATACCAGCTCAAATTTCCAGTCACCAACAATATAGCCGAATATGAAGCCCTTCTAGCTGGCCTAGAACTCGCTCATTCTTTTCGTATCACTGAGTTGCGAGTCGTAGGTGATAGTCAACTCATCCTTCGCCAGGTGCTCACTAAATATCGCACTCGCGATCCCAAACTCAAGCCATACCAAGAACTCACTGCTGCCTTTGCCAAACTGTTCGCCAAACTGATCTTTGTTCATGTCCCTCGTCATCAGAATATTCTCGCCGATGCCCTCGCCTCGTTGGCATCATCCATAAGGTTCCCTCTAGGAAGATGGTTTAAGTCCATTTCCATCTATAAACTTCACGCCCCTGCAATCGATGATGCTTCCTACGTAAATATCAAAGACAGGATAGCAAGGAAGATCCTGCAGGAAGATATCCTTGAAAAGAGGGAAATCATGTTGGCAGAGGCCGAAGAAGAACTGGCTGATGAAGAGAAACCATGGTTCTATGAAATTGTCAAATACTGCCAAGATCAGTCTTATCCTGAAGGGGCCACCGCAGAGGACAAGAAAGCCATAAGAAGGGTGGCTCAGAAATACACATTGGTTGGAGGTCTACTCTATAGGAGGAGCCTTACTGGTATTCTGTTAAGATGTCTTGGTGACGATGAGGTTTGGAAATGTGTAGAAGAGACGCACTCGGGTGTGTGCGGTGGCCACGTGAATAGTCAGATGCTCGCCAAGAAGATCATTCGTCAAGGCTTTTATTGGCCCACTATGGAAGAGGATTGTGCTGTCTATGTCCGTAGGTGTGTCAAGTGTCAACTTCACGCGATAAAATCCATTCACCATCTTCCTCACTTCATCCAATATCCTCCCCATGGCCTTTCTCCATGTGGGCATTCGACATCATTGGTCCCCTAGGTGATCCCAATTCCCTCACCAAGCAGAAATCTTTCATCCTTACTGCGACGGAATACTTCACCAAATGGGCCGAAGCTGAAGCTTACGCGGAAATCAAGGCGTCAACAGTCTGCAAGTTCATCATGAAGAACATCCTCGCCAGATTCGGCGTCCCAAGCACGATCGTCACCGACAATGGGCCACAGTTCATTTCTCAGGACCTACAGGACCTCTGCAAAAGGTACGCAATTACATTACATCATTCATCGCCTTATTACCCACAAGGTAACGGCCAAGCGGAGGCCACCAATAAAACATTGCTCAAAATCATCAAAAAAACCTGCGAGTCTAGTAAGTTTTCAGACTGGCCAGAAAAGCTTATCGAAGCTCTATGGGCCTATCGCACTTCAATCCGTACCCCCACCGGGCAGACTCCATTTGCCCTTACTTATGGTATGGAAGCGGTAGTCCCGTACGAGACTCTGATCCCTTCTCTCAGGGTACAATTGGACGAGGAATTTCCCCTCGACGATCGTCGTAATTCACTCCTCGCCCAGTTGGAACTCTTGGATGAGAAACGACTGGCCGCTGCCGAACACGCGCGTGTGTATCAAAATAGACTCGCTCGCTTTTACCAAAAGAAAGTCGTTGAGAGAAAATTCAAAGTCGGTGAGATGGTCGTAAAAAGAATTTTTGTCAAACCTGGAGGTCCGCGTTCTAAACTCCAACCCAATTGGGAAGGACCATTTGTAATTCAAGCCGTGTACCCTGGCAACGCCTACAAGCTAGTCAACGCCGAAGGGACCGAGTTATCCCACCCTTGGAATGGGCTTTATCTTAAGAAATACTACCCTTAGCACAAACAAAAAAAGTGATGAAAAGATAAAAACATCAAAAACAAAGGAATATTGAAAACCACTAAAAATATGGAAAATTCAAGATGCCGATGCCCGGCAGTCACCATATAGTTAAGTCCCTGCATTTAACCTTCATGTTAGGATAGGGCCCATTAAGGCTTGGTAGGCACCGGGTCTTGGTTTGCCAGAACCGTGGAGATCCCTGTCCGGCCACGTCGGCCTATGCTCGCTCGAAGGAAGCCAACATGTGCTCACTTATGTATTCAAAAAAGTCGGTAGCATCACCTACGGTGGGGCCCCACCCAGAAGATCTCCGAAAGCTGTAATCTTTATTCTTTTCTCTTCGACCAAATGAGACAGTCGGCGCCCTTAAAACGCTGAGCATGAGAAACCGAAACTCAAACCCCAAAGGCAAGAGTAGGATCCATTTCCTCGAGCATCGATCAGAGCACGAGAAGAGGGCAGTGTCCCCGCAGGCATACGAAAAGGGAGCCCACAAACGTCAAACGACTATATCTCCCTCACAAAAAGAAATACAAAATCAAAAGAAAAGCCTGGTCATGCCCGTGCCTGGTGCGATAAACGGAACCCCTCAAAGCAAAAGTCTGAATCCACAAAGGGGGCCGTGGAATGTAAATGCTCGAGATTTGGTCCGAAGTTGTCTGAAAGGAAAGAGTTAATGGGCCCTTATTCGCTCGCCGGGTTAACGGCTTTGCCGGTCCTCTCAGGAGGTTTATCCCCTACACTCTTCCTTCTCCCTCTAAAGATGAAGGTTCGATGGAGTTTCTGAAAGGTGAAAACTGCCCAGGGTCTGCGACCTTATTTTAATATACACATTTGGTTGCCTACTTTGAAAAGCAAAAGCTATCGCTGCGAAGGAGTCTCTGTGTTTCTGGCTGGTCAAGACCCCTATTTACCACCTTGATGTCTTCTTGTTTAACCTCGGGCTTAGGCCAATGCAAGCGCGTCACCTATGGGTGCGACAGCGTCTGATTCCGGGTCAGCGTCGCGCGGTTGGTCGTTAGGGTTCTAGGGTGTTCCATCATATACCATCTAGAGTTGTGAGGAAATAGACCCGGGTCGGGCAAATCTTTTACCTCAAACACCTTTTGGGTGAATCCCTGTGGTCGGAAGTAACTGGGAGCCTAAGCATGGCATGACGGTATTGTCATCAGGGTAAGTCTTAGCCGGCGAGATCATCATTCGAGGGGTCTAGAGGCCCAAATCAACCTAGATGTGCACTTAGGATACCTGGGAGGTTAGTAAGAAACCCCTGTTCTCACGAAGGTTAGGTGCCATTTGGGTGCTTGCCGGGCGTTAGCAATAAAAAAACTGAGATGATAAAATAACAAAAAAATGGAAAAGAGAAATGTACATATTTGCAAATAAAAAAAATCTTTTTATGATAAAACAAAAAAATATCAAATATAAAAAAGAAAACAAATCAATTTTGCATGATTACATTTGCGTGGAGCATCTCACTTTTAATACCGCTTGCATTCGTGTGCTTGCCTGTCGCATTTATCATCATTCTTTCTCTCGCCTTCCTTAAATAAAGGCTTGGCCCCTTGACCAGTTATCAAGGACAGTCACAGTGACCATTTACTTATTGAGCAAGGGGCCAAGTCAGAACAGAAATTCTGATTTGTTTGTTTCAGTGATGTGTGCAGGGATTCAGGCAACAGAAGCATAGGTGAAAAAAATAAACAAACCGAACCTTGTGTTTTATTCCAAAAACCAAAAAAAAATTACATCAAGTTCCGCCCTTTCTCTCTGCATTACTCGTCCCACTACTCTCCGGATAAAGCACTCAAAGGTGCTACCCAACTACGAAAAGTGGTACTCCTACCGCTCTGTACTCCTCTTCCTATTCCCGCATCCCGACGTTGATCTACGGAAGCAGCAGAGAAGCTACCAACACGAAAGCCATGCTCTCGTGCTCTTCGGTAGCGCTCCTCACCATCTCTCAGCCACTGTTCAGCAAGACCAAGGCTGATTCGGAGTTTGAATAGTTGGGCCTCCATGGCCCTTCGTTCCTCCCTTTCAGTCAATCTGTTGGCTCTTTCTCTCTCTGCGTCTCTTTCTCTCTCTGCACGTTCTCTCTCACGGTCTTCCCTCTCCAACTGGAGAGTGATCCTCAGTTCCACAGCATCCCTAGGGGAGTCGTCATCAGGATGACGCCGCAGTTCCCTCTCCAGTTCTGCTATCCTAGCCTCCTTCTGCGCAGCTTGGCCAAGCGCTTCTTCCGTCTCCTTTTCCTGCCAAGTGTACCATCTCAGATACACGATAAGGCATAAACAAGGAGAACTTAACACTGAGACTCTTACCTGTATAGAGAGCATCCCTTCTGCCTCCGCAGCACGCTGCGTGGCGTGAGCAAGTTGCTCATGAAGCAAGTCAAGTTCTGAGGTGGGAATCCACAAGCTGGAAGAGGCACCACCTACTCCCATCGCTGGGGAAGCCACGCCAATCTGGGCATGCTACGACCGCGTGAATTAGCAGCCAACATCAGGAATCTGAGGATTTAATTACGAACGCGCACTGTACACCTACCAAGGCGCTCGTAGCTCCGCGGGCATCGCCCAACTGTTGTTCCATCTCTGCCAAGCGAGTTCGTAAATTCGCTATCATGGCATCCCGGACATCCTGCAGCCATACGAGTCAGCATTTCCACCGGAAAACCAAAAAAAAAAGAGAAAAGGGAGAAAGAAGAAAAGAGAAAAAGGGGAAACCTACCTCCGCAAGTCCCCGGGGTTGGAGCTGCTCTGCGTACTTTGTCCTATATAGACGCAAGTAGTCCTCGCTATCCCGCGCCTGTGATTCTACAATCGTGCCACCCCGTTGCCAGTCCTCATACTGTTCGGGGAATCGCACGCGCCAGTCAATGCAGGTCGCCGGTCGCCGGTCCCCGCGTCTTTCTCCCGACACGAGGTGGCGCAGCTGAATCCACCCATTCTTGAGCCAGTCCTAAAGTCCTCATAACTAATCGTAGCCGAAGCGGCTCGATTTCATTCAGGCAGTGCATCCATAGTTTCCGTCCGAACCGGGCACGACTTGCTAGAACCCACGGCTGGTCGGCATCGACCATGTCTGAGTAGGGTCTCCAGTTTACCATCGCTGCAGGGAACTCCTGTAGCTCCCGCCTTAGCACCATCAGTTGGTAGGTTAGGGGTGCCGCACTCATGATGGGTTCCCACCGCCTGGCTAGTGGCACCATCGCAGGTCGCCAATGCCGAGCTCTCCCCATAGGGAGGTAATAATAGCTCCACAGCTGCTCGGCGCAGGTCATCAGAACCTTGCAAAAACACAAAAAAATACAAAACAAGCAAAATCGAAAAAATACCTGGAT
>JAHNEJ010002032.1:0-48817 GCA_022559845.1 Amorphophallus konjac
GGCCAAAGACCTTCAACGGCCATCCTGCGAGCTGTGGCTTACATTTTCACCATCCCAATAATGTAGTTTTCAACAGCCCCCTCAAATTTTGAGATCTGATACCCACCACTTACAATGCAACATGATCCATATAACATATCTTCTTGCAGAGGACATGACCTATTCTACCTTTGCAGCAGGCCATGAATCCATGGGTGATGGTTCCAGGTCAATAGATAACACTATATCTCCCACATCTGTTGACACATGGTCATAGGGGATAAGAGACAAAAATGCAAGTACACCGTGCAGACAACTAAATATGTAAAAACTAATTCCTCGTGAAAATATGCAGACTATAACGAAATTCAGATAACCAAGAAAAAAGGAATAATACACAGCTCTAAACACACATGGTTTGTCATCTTTCCAGAAAAGTACTCTAGGACGTGCATCTCCTCCTAGGTCCTGAGATGGTTTCACTACCCAATCTCTGCAACATCAAACCAGAAATTCTTTCCTAAATCTCCCCAAGATTTCTTTTGACCGCCCAACATGCTGCTAAGAAATGAGATGACAACCATTGACTTGTACATGTCTCTTGTCCAAGTGTTAGACGATGCTGGAGTTTCAACAACTTTGCAGTTTGCACCACATTTTCCTTCTCCAAGTTTTTGGTCTGGGACATCTCAGCTAGTTTCCAATGCAGCACAGGGTGCTTTGCAGCACTTTTTCCTTTTCCAATCTTTGATGTCAGGCAGACAAACTTGGAAAGAAATGGAAGTTGGATTCTTTTCAACAGAAAACTGAGGCCAAATAATGTGACCAAAATCAAATGTGTGGTTACAAAATTTCAGCTCAGATTTTGTCTGGGCTCGACAAAAAAGTCTTATAGGGAACAGATTTCAATTGGTTGGCCTGATACTACTGCTGTGGATCACATAAGGTGGAATCTTGGACAGGAACATTCAGATTTTCTGACCTTTGGTGAACTTTGGAAGATGGGCAGAGTACAAAGTTGCTCTCTCCTGTTTTACGTCTGATTCATGAATGACTTAGGACAGCCTATTCTGGTTTGATTTCAATACTGTGAAAGAAAGTAATCATTTAGTACTTCAAGGACAATAGTTCTCTCAAACATATATTCATAATGGAAACTTTAAAGCACAAATTGAAATACATCCATCACTGACTCAATAAAGATCAGTATTGCAGAAGACAACTTGCAGTTGAAAATGTATAATTCAAAAAGTATGCATGCAAATCTCCTTCCAGCATACCAGTAAATTATCATTTCCCTCTGTCTGTCCAACAATTTCCTGGATTAAAAGCTCTCTTTCTGCAGTATCACCATGCTCCAGGCATTTCTCAATGACATTTGACGCAAACTTATCCTGGCTCATTTGTACAATTTGTCCAGCCAATTTTTTAATAATTTGGCTCCTTTCATGTGGCTTTCCCCTCTCCAAAACATGCTGCAAACAGAATCAAAATGTTAGATTTCTCAATGCATGCAAGAGATGTAATTTACATCGCATTAGACAAATGCAGCGAAGTGACCTAAATCATCAATCCCATCTCAAAGAAAATTTCAGTGAAAGAAAACAATGAACTTGACCAAGGCCAATATACGAATGCTAGGATGGGTTCAGCCCGGAATATCATGACTGGAAGTAACAATGCAGACACATTCATCAATTCTACATATGAAGGTTATCAACTTGCTGAATTTTTGAACTATGGATGTCAACAATAAAATTTCTAGCTCAACTTTTCAACAAAAAAGCTAGATACCTTCTGTTGATAGTTAGATTAGTCATCGCAAAACAATGAGAGACTGAAGAGCATTGTTCCTTTGCAACAATGACAGATCAATAAACATAGATATTTTCTTTTGGCTTGAGAAGGCCCAGAGGTTCTATTAGTCAACCATGCTTCTAAGATCTTTTTACTTAGCTGATTCAAACCTACAATCCACAATTCAAAAATAGTTCCTAAAACAGCTTGTGAAGTAGGCTTGAAAAAATAATACAGGTAAAGATACTACTTGTTAGGATATGGCTGGTTTTTTAGAAAAATTGGGTAGTATCACTAATGTATAGAATGAAAAGAGTATGTATAAGTATAGGCTGTCACAACCCCAAAAAAGGACAACCCCAAAAAAATCTTGTACAAGAGAAACCCACACAAAGGCAGTGTGTGGATCACCCTAGCCCCCCCAAACAGCCAAGCAAAGAAGGGAATTCACATTACAAAGAATGGTAGCCTATTCCCTTACTCTACCACAAACAAAAGATACAACAGTGTCCTTGGCTCGAGACTCTCCTGAAAATCCGATTGTTCCGCTCCCCCTCACAACGTCCATACATTGTTTAAAAAGGCGGCGCCTCAAGACAATAAGGGTTAAGCCTCAAGGTGAGGCACTAGAAAAACGCCTTGAGGCATGCACCTCGTGTCTTTTACTTGAGGCTTACGTCTTTTTTTGATTGAGGTGGTACGCCTCACCGCCTCAAGGTATTTAATTGAGACGTGTGCATCACTTGAGAAGATGATGTAATGAGGTGTTATAGGGTACTCCCAAGATTTACGTTTCTTTTGTTGTCCTTAAAACATAATTCAATACTTTTTTTCTTGATAGATACTTTTTTTTTAACAAGGAGGGGATAATCGAGTTCGAACTCGGGCCCTCCCCCATGTGGGGAAGGGTGACGAACAATTGCATTAGACAGCTAGCTCCTAATTTAGTGCTTTTGAAATAACATAAATTTATCATTGAGTTGATATAGCAATAACACATAAAAATCACTATTGTTTTTAGCATTTTTATAGTTTTAAGATTATTTTCTTCTCTATTAAGGCTTACGCCTCGTTGTGCCTTAAGGCTTAAGCCTTATGAGGTTTACAGAAAGCGCCTCACAACCGCCTCAAAAGACCTTTTAAACTATGCGTCCATAGAGTGGCATGAAGGATAAACCACCACACCGTCATGTCACTCCTTTGGGACCAAGGCCTAGCCCAATGCACAAACAAGTGGTGTACATCACTGTGCTAGCCGATGACGCAGCGGGTCCTCCTAGCGAGCCCCCTCCACACCCCCTGTGAGTAGGAGCAACCCATAAACAAGTGGTCAAGGGTCTCGTCGTTCTCATCACAAAGATAGTAGGTTGACAAATGCCCGGAAGGAATTAGGTCAAGTGGTCAACCTATCACGAGTCGGAAGTCTCCTTCTTATGAGAGATCCTCCAAGACAAGAGCTTCACCTTCAACGGGTTCTTTGGTCTCCACACCTAGTCATGAAGGTGGTGACAAGCACCTCCATCCGTGATGACGACATAGGCTAATCTAACTGAAAAGGAGCCCTCCTTTTTCCACCTCCATACCCATGCATCCTCTCTGTCTGGCAGAGGATGAAAGGGTAGGAGGAAAGAAAGAAGTTCCTGAAGCTGCATCATCTCCTCCTATCTGAGATCATTCCTGAAGATCGGTGCCCAGGTACCTCCTGGAAGGAGAGAGTCGAAAGCTTGAGAGACTGACCCCTGAGGGTCTACTGCAATAGCAAAGAGACTAGGGAACACAGTCTCCACCGTGAAGTCTCCACACCATCTGCCCTTCCAGAAAAGACTGATGTCCCCTTTTCCTAGTCGGACCCGGATGCCACAGGTAGTTGTACTGTAAGAAAGTGAAATGTTGTAAGTAGACTCATAACTGGGATTCTATTGAAAATTTACTGACTTACAACATGAAGGACAGAGTGATCATCAAGATTCCTCAAGATCATTCCTTTGGTGGAATTTCTTAAGGGTCACAAGTCTGGGTATTTCTGAAAAGGCTCTCTTGTTGTCTATGGCTGCTATTTACTTTTGAAGTTCCATTTCCCATTGGTCCATGAACCAATAAGATTAGAGATATCATGGGGGATTCAAACAGAACAAGATGTGGTTCGGGCACAAATCGAACCGGGCACGGTTTTTCTTCATAACCCAATATCCCTCACCCCCACGACTCATGGAACGGCTCCATCAGCGTCTACGGGTGCCCTGCTGTAGCGGCAAGGTAGCGATGGCTCGGCTGGTGGTGCAGCAGACCCCTGCGGATGACGGCTGCCGGAGCAGAATGTCACTGACAACTGTGTCAACACCATGGACTCTCATGGGCACAGCACTCCGGTGGTGGCTGGCTCGCAAGTTTTTGCCAATCTCTCGGTGGTGGGCAGAACCTGCCTTGCGGCTCCATCTGTGTCTGCGGTGGCCGTACAGCAGCAGCAGGGTCCGGCCGGCACATGGTGCCGGAATGGAACACCAGTGACGACATGGGCAAGCACCTTGCCCCTGGAAGCACTACGGGCCCCGACGACCGCGGTTCTCCTGCATTGATAGGCCCACTTGTTGGTGACAGCCATTCGAAGGGTCTCGTGGCCATCCAGACAGAGGGCAGTACCTGCCTGGACAAGCCTGGAAGAGCCTTCGTCAGCAGCCCCTCCTGAACCCTCTCTGGCCTATGTTCCAAGGGATGTGGAGGAGGGCCCTGAGGTTGACCTGGCTCTTTTATTCCAACTATCCTCTCTGCGAGACAACAACATTCTCCAGCACCTTCCGAGGACCGTGTCGCAGGGACTATAGAAGAGGCTCCAGATAGCCCGGACTACTATCATGGGCCATTTGCTGAGCCGGGTCAGCAAGACGAAGAAGTCCAAAGAGACATGGAGGGGCTGCGAAGGGAAGAGGCCAAGAAGATGGTGGGCATGGTGGAGAGATGGACTGAAGATCAGGTCCGAGAACTGGCTAAGAAGGTGAGGGTGTCCTAGGGCTCGAGAAGGACATTAAAGGGCTGTTCATGAAGGTTGAGAAGAGATGGTTGCTCTCCTTGGAGCGGGAGGTAAGAGGAGGGAGGTCCACTAAACAGCGTGAAAAGGGGGGTGTGGATAGAAAGGGGATGCAGGGTGCTATGGGAGGGGTGAGTGAAAAGTACAATTCCTCTTCTCAATGAGGATTGTATCGTGGATGTGAGGGGGATTTGTGGGAGGGAGAAGAGGAGGGGGGTCAATGACCTCGTTGGAAGATGTAAAATCGACATTGTGTCTACAAGAATCGAAGTGTGAGTGTGATGGGGAGGTGTTCGAACCAAAAAAAAAAAGAAATGAGAAACTTTGTGCACAAAATAAAAAAAAACAGATAGAGAGAGAAGCAGATGATCAATTACCTGCTGTTGCCGCTGCTGCACGAAGAGGAGAGGTCTGGCCCTCCTCCTGCATCAAAAGAAAGACAGAAAGAGAGAGAGAGGGTGAGGGGTTTTAAAACAAAAAAAAGAGGAGTCTGATTAGGACTCTGACTGGCCCCAACTGTTCCCCTTGGAGAGATTCTGCTGTGACAGAAAATAGAAAAAGGAAGAGATTTAAATCAAAGAGAGAGGGAAGAGTTCTAATTGGAGTTTGAAAAGGGAGATGGCAGCATGGATAAGAGTCTAAATAGGACTCTTAACAAAAGGATAAGAGTCCAATTGGACTCTGATTAAGAGAAGGCCAGAAGCCCACCTATTGGTCTCGAAACGACTCCTCTCTCTCCATTTTCTATCTCTCTTGTTCATTCTCTCTCCTGCTTTTAAGAAAGTTATTTCCCATTGAGAAAAAATAAAAAAAATACAAAAACTGAGGGCAGAGAGAAAGGATCCCGAGGCTACCCTCCTACTAACTCCGGGTCAATCTCTCTCTACTTCTCTCTCCTACTGCTCTCTCTCCCCTATTTTCAAGTAGAGGTTATTTACTTCTAAAAAAGGAAGAATACAGAAAATGAGGGCAGAGAGAAAGGAGCCCGGAGGCTCACTTCCCGCTGACTCCGGGTCTGTCTCACCCTCTCTCTCCACTTTCTCTCTCCTGCTGCTCTCTCTCTCCCCTATTTTTAAGGAGAGGGTTATTTCCTTCTTTAAAAAATAGGACAAATACAGAAAAATGAGGCCAGAGAGAAAGGAGCCTGGAAGATCTCTTCCCACTGCCTCTGGGTGGACCGGGTCTGTTTCACCCTCTCTCTCTCTTCATTTTCTCTCTCCTGTGCCTCCTCTCTCTCCTATTTTTTAGGAGAATATGAAATCTGAAATAAAGAAATGAGAGCAGAGAGGGAAGATCCTGGAGGCTCTCCTCCCTCCACTTGCAGGTCTCCCTCTCTCCTGCAGTTCTCTCTTTTTCTCTCCTCATTCTCTCTCTCCTATTTTTAATGAGAAGTTAATCCCCATTAAAAAATCACAAAAGGGGCAGAAAAAAGGAGGGGAGAGAGAGGAGATCCCGGAGGCTATCTTCCCACTATCTCCAGGCCTATCTCTCTTTTCTCTCTCCTATGGTTTTCTCTCTCTCTCTCTCTCCTAAAAATCAAAAAATGCCCACTTTAATGTGGGATTTCATGAAAATAGCACACCTGCCGGGTGGCCTTTGTGAGAGTACTGATTTTTCTCTCCCGAAAATAAAAAAACACCCATTTTGGGATGGCTTTCACGAAAAAGCATCCCTCTCTCGAGAACTGCCCGACAGGGGGCTGCCATGCAAACTTATTTTTGTTGGGTTATGTTAGATTCTATTAGTTTTTATACGTAAATTATGGTAAATCCTCAAATTAGGGTGTAATTAGTGATTTAAATTTAGGATTTTTGTCTAATTAGATAAGTTTAGCGTCAATTGAAGCTTAATTAAACTTCATTGATTGTTTTAGGGTGGGAGCATGATGTTAACTGTATTACACACCAAGTAATTATGGTAAATCCCCAAATTAAGGTGTAATTAGTGATTTAAATTTGGGACTTTTATCTAATTAGGTAAACTTAAGCATCAATTGAAGCTTAATTAAGCTTCTTTGAATATTTTAGAGCGGGAGCATGCTGTTAAATGTATTGCAACGCCGGATAATTAAGATAAATCCCCAAATTAGGGTGTAATTAGTGATTTCAATTTGGGACTTTTCTCTAATTAGGTAATTTTAGCGTCAATTTAAGCTTAATTAAGCTCTATTGAATACTTTAGGGCGGGAGTATACTGTTAATTGTATTACACGTCGGATAATTAGGGTAAATCTCCAAATTAAGATGTAGTTAGCGATTTAAATTTGAGACTTTTGTCTAATTACGTAAGTTTAGTGTCAATTGAAACTTAATTAAGGTTCATTGAATACTTTAGGGCGAGAGCATAGTGTTAATTGTATTTAATGAAGGGTAATTAGGTAAAATTCTCAAATGTGACCCTAATTAGCGATTACAAGCTGGGGCTTTCGTCTAATTATCTCAATTCAGCATAATTCGAAGCTCAATTATGATTCATTGCATTTTTTTCATTTTACTTGCAACCATTTGTTTTTGACTATCATAATACAACATCATGGCTAGACGTGAACAAAGTCAAGCGCATCAAGGACAGGACGATCCGGGGTGGGCCCACCTCACGTTAGTTAATACTAGAAGAAGAAAAGTTAAATGTAATTATTGTGGTAAGGAGATACATGGAATGATTACTAGAGAAAAGCAACATTTGGCAGGGATAAGAGGAGAGATCAAGCAATGCGACAGATGTTCCCGACAGGTGGCAGAAGAAATGCGCCGGTGCCTTCTGGGCAAAAAATAGGATGCAACGAAGGGCTGAAGATCATGCTGAAATTGTTGAAGAGATTTCAGGCAAAGTAGAAAGGGAAGGAGGGATGATGATGATGAGGAAGGCACTGAGGATTTAGATAAAGAACTGACCGAAGCAGTAAAGCGTGAACAAGCGGCACGAAGGAAGGGAAAAAACACCGATAGGTTCAGGGACCTACTCCAGTACAGCTGGTGTAGCACGACGTCCTGACACTGGTGCAGCCCTGCAGAGAGGAGGCCCCATGGATAGCTATCTGCACAGAAGGCAAAATGCTACACAACCAAAAATCAAACAAGCATTGAGGGGTCAAAAAATCAGCTGAAGTTGCAGGGTATTCATTTAAAAACATTTGCAATTAATTTTTTAATGCATGTGTGCCTGCACATGCAGCTGAATCAAAATATTTCCAACCTATGCTTGATGCCATAGCAGATGTTGGCCCTGACTTGAAGGCCCCGTCACGTCGAGACATATACGGACGTGGCCTTGAGGGAGAGGTTGAGGAACTCCATCAGTGAGTTGAAAACTTCAAACATGTATCTGGATGAAGAGAGGATGCACCATTATGCATGATGGCTGGACTGATACCATGAATAAGTCCATGATCAACTTTCTGGTTTATTGCATCAAAGGTACAATATTTGTGAAATCAGTGGATGCATCAAATTATGAAAAGAATGTAAACTATTTGTTTCATTTGATAAATGACATGGTAGAATAAATTGGAGAGGAACATGTTGCGCAAGTAGTCACTGATAATGAAGCCAGTTACAAAGCTGCAGGGAGGAAGTTGATGCAGAAGCGCAAGCATTTATATTGGCCCCTATGTGCAGCACATTGTCTGGACTTGATACTTGAAGACATTAGGAAAAAAAATGTGAAGAAGACAATTAAGAGGGTATAGAAAATCACTCAGTACCTTTATGGCTATTCTAGGATCTTGAACATGTTCAGAGAGCATGCAAATGAGGGCCGACATATCATCTGTGCATGGCAAATAAAATTTGTTTCGAAATTTATTTCTTTGGAGTCCTTGCACAGGTATAAGAATGATCCCAAGTCTTTCATGTACGAATGTACCACAATTCCATGCGGGATTATATAGACAAATCCAATGTTGATGCTCAGATAGATTATTTGGATGTGTGCCACATCGTGGAAGACAGCGAATTTTAGAACAGGGTCTCATGTTACATGAAAATAGTCACACCTCTCGTGAATGTCCTAAGAAAGGTGAATGGAGATGAGAAGAATGATATGGGATATCTGTACGAGGCCATGGACAGTGCCAAGTTAGAGTTGCAGAAATCCCTTCCCAGAGAGTATGCAACCTGGTGAAAATTTGTTGACAACAGTTGGGACAACACATTACACCATGAATTGCATGCAGCTAGTAAGTGATTACTTGTACTGATATAAAGTTCATTATTTTTAGGTAAATTTACATCTTACATTTAGTTAATTATACACAAATGCAGGTTATTTCCTCGACCCTCGATTTATGTACAATACCAATGCAAATTTTGATCGCGAGATGTTTCAAGGCACATTAATTGATCGTTTATCGAGGACACCAGAAAAGAGGCTTCAGGCCGAGCTACAAGTTGGCCTTTATTGATTTTATCAATAAGAAGAAAAGAATTTACTTAATTACTTATGTTAACTGTTACTTTATCCTGAAAGATGGACAGTTATAAAATGAGGACTGCGACATATTCTGACTCACAATTGCAATACGTTGTGGGAAGAGTGAGGCCAGGTATATTAAATGTTTGTGCTTAAATTGAGTCAATATGTATGAGTACATGAGAAATTGATCTTCATTTATTTGTTTATAGTTGGTGGAATAGTTGACTGGTGGATAATGGTGAACAATAAGGATTTGGACAGTAATACATTGACTTACATTGCAACTAGGGTGCTGAGTCAAACAACATGAACAAGTCAATGTGAAAGGAATTGGAGCACGTTCAGCCTTATACACTCACAGATTCGCAATCGACTAAAGGCTGAACAACTAGAAAAATTAGTTTACTACCACTACAATATGAGGTTGAGAATAAAGAACATGAAGCTGAGACAACAGCTGAGGGATAAACGCGTCGTATAGGATACAACTCCAGAAATTGATGTGGACACATTATTTGATGATGACTCAGAATCAAATTGCAGGCCAATCATTCCAACAATGGTCAAGCCAACTCCATCCTTAAGAAGAAGTATATCAGTACATGATATAACAAAGAGGGCTAGTGCTGCGGCTCGAGAGGACCCGAAAATTGAACAGTTGAAACAAGTTTATGTGAGACACGCGCCAAGGGGGAAAGGATTGCTTTCAAAGATGAAGGAAAAAGTTTCATCAAAAGAAAAAAAATCATCCCTAAAGGCTAAAAGGCGATTGGTTTCTTATGGTTCTAATGATGATGATGCACCAAGTGATGATCCCAGTGCAGCTGTAGGTGCTACGACTAGTGGTGGCATGGATGCACCTACTTCCTCGTTCCACACTGACACGGACAGAGGATATAGTTATAGTGAATGAGGATATGATTCACATAGCCAATATGGACATCCATCAGGTTATGGAGGTGGCCAACATGAAGCAGGCATGTATGGGTGGGGCCATCAACCAAAATTCCAATTCCATCCAGACTATCCAATTCTAGCTAATAGCAGTTATGGGTCAGCATCCTCTTCTCACTTACAAAGTTCTGCTTCTTATGTTGATTCTGGATTCCAATCAAGCTAACAACCTTATATTCCAATAGGGGTCCAAAGTGAGATGCAGGACTTGGCTGCATCATTGTTTGGTTACAGTGAATATACAGAATATATGCAGTCTTTTTATGAGTATCAACATCAGAAGTCAGACGATGTGGGAGAAGGTTCTTCTAGCTATTATCCACATTAGTGCATCATCATTTAAGCAAGGATCATTTAATTTTTATAACATTTACTGTGTTTGTAATATTTATTATACTGCTTGAACCAACTTCATGCTTAATATGTACTCAAGAATATTAGTTTAACATGTCTAATGTTGGCTTCTAACACTTAATCCAACTTATTCACACTCAAATGCATGTACATCTATGTAGTCTGAGGCGTGAGGCGACCGAGGGGTCGCCTCATGCCTCAAACGCCTAGGCGATGGCCTAGGCATTTAAGGCGTTTGAGGCAAAATTTTATTAAATATATATATGTAATTCAAAAAAGTAAACTATATGTCTAAATATCACAAAAATGGCTATATAAAGTCAATAAATTTCCTAAATTCATTCAATCCTATGATTCAAATTATTATGATTCACTAAATAAAATGACACAGCATTAAACTGATAAAGATTTCACAATATAATAAGCATTCTGAAAGAGAAGAAATTAAATAATGAAGAAATTAATTAATTTAAAAAAATGTGGTCAGAGTGAGGCGAGACAGGGCGAGGCAAGGCGCCCAGGGGGCGCCTCACCTCTGAGGCGCGCCTAGGCGAGCCTTAGACTACATAGATGTACATTGATTTTTTAGGTTTTTTCTGTTTTTTACAATTTCCCTGATTTTTCCTTTTTTGTATTTTTCTGATTTTTTTAATGTTTTGAACAGGTTTTGGCCGGTTTCGGCCGAAACCGAAACCGAAATTGGTACGTTTCGATTTCGACTTTCGATTTTGGCCCCATCCGAAATCGAGACCAAAATCGGTATTGCCATCCTTGTCTCCAAGGGGATCACCTCTCCGACGATAAGTCCGAGGGTATTTTGATCCTTTGAAATCTGTACGAGACAAAGGAGGTGGCACAGGACAGGGAGGTTGGTAGATGGGCTATTTCTTTACACTTCAAGAATATCAAGGATGGTTTTTTCCTGGGACTTTACTGGGGTGTATGGCCCCCAACCTAGGAAGGAGAAGCGACTTCTCTGGGATGACTTGATTTGTCATTGTTTAACTCGTGAATTAAATAATAAATATAAGGAAATAAATTGATGTTCAAAATGAAAGAACGGAACATTCGTCTATTGAACATATGCACACATAAGTTAGCCATAGCATGTGTGTTATTTATTTCGCAGCTTGAGTTTATTAGACGATCGGGGTTTGGGTACTGGACAATTCCCCACCGATCGCAGTCGAAATTTATTTACATCGATACAAGCACAAATACCCATGACTAACTGCCAAAGAAAATTGCCAACTGATACAACATCAGTCATGATGCCGAAGGCATAACCGCAGGCGCCATGCCATATAACGTTATGCCAGCTGTTGGAAGCATTTGGGGATTTTAGAAAGTTTTGCAAGCATGTCCGATGTCATTATGTGGATTGAGATGCTTAGTGACCTTTATACCAATCGAGAGTACGTATATAATTTCAAGGTTAAAACCCATTGTTTGTTTGCTATTTGACCCCAAGGTTTTGGTTGAAATTTGTTGGCAATCCGGGGGAATGAGGTTAAGGTTCCATAGAAAACAGAATTTGATGATGGTTTAACCCCTGCTAGGGCCCATCTTCTATGACTATCGAAGTGTCGATTAAAATTGGGGTAGTTGAAAGGCTCCTTTAATAGACGAAGTCGAGTCAATTTCGGACTCCGTCGTCGTTTGATCTACTACTAGACATAATGTCCTTTGCGGAGAGCATTCATGCAATTTCGGGAAACTCGTGGACTCACATGGTCTCAAACACGTTTTTATGAATCATTGGAGAAAATACATTGCAATAATATCTGTAATCACATAGTTTTCTCAACAAGTTTTAGGCTGTACAAGACCCCTTTACATAGATGATCAACACTTATACACTTTTTTCGGACATACCGCAGGCGTTTACACGATCACGAGGCTCATAAGGGCCTTTATACAAAATTAGAAGTTTGGGGGGGCATGACATCATTTCCCCAAAGAAATACATGAATTACATAAATCACATAAAAGAGAGAGATCTTTTTTATGTCATATCCTCACGGAACGAGCACAATAGAACACAAGCACAAGCACAACCCAAATGATGGGTCTTCAGAAGCACTTGCATAAGCACTCTTCTTCTCTCCTACGCTCTCCCTATGTTCTGTGTGTTCCCCTGGGTTCCACTAGGGGTTATTTATAGAACCCACGGGCGATTGTAGATTGATCCGGTCCAAAACCCCCCAATTGAGGGTGGATCCAATCCAAACCCCTTAATTGGGGGTGGATCCGGTCCAACCCCCCCCCCCCCCAATTGGGGGTGGATCCGGTCCAAAAATCCCTCAGTGAGGGAAAAAAGAGAGGTTAACCCCTGTAAATGACATTCCGACAATCCCACTGCTCCAAGTTACCCGACCCATAATTTAGGTACTCAGTATAAGTAAGAAGGGGATTTCTTCAAGTTTGGTGTCCTTGCCGCTAGGAAATTCTTAGACGTGGGAGTCTACTGCCAAGCAACTTTCATTGTAGTTGCTATCGTTGTTAAGTAACGGCTGTCGTTATTGTTGTAATGACGGTTGTCGTTGTTGCTACAGTGGCGACTGTCGTTGTTGTCGCTGTCCTCATCTTCCTTTGGCACGACCAGACCGTTAGGCTGAGCTCCATCAAAGCCGACCGCATTGTCAATGGGATAGCTCTCACTCAGAATGAACCCATTTGGCTGAGAGGCATCCGGACAGCTGGCCCGAATATTACCTTCACGGCTTTGAAGAAGGTCCCACATTTCCATGCCTTCACGCCGTCGTGACTCGTGAGCTTTCTATTGACCCAACTGAGTCGTATTCGCCAAAAATAACTATCGTGGAACACTTATCGAACGACCAATCCATGATATAGCCGATCAACTTTCATCCCTCAAGTGGGGTAGGGTTTAATTTGGGTAGCATGCCCTTTTGAGAGTTTAATTAAGGTAGAAGACCCCTTGTAGAAACCTAATTAGGGCAAAATCGCATAACACAAGACTCCATCCGGTCCAACAGGGCCAATCCAAGGCATTGACCGATCAAAATTCCCCAAAGAGGGATTGATCCGGTCCAAAACCCCCCAGAAGAGGTTGGATCCGATCCAAACCCCCAACTTGGGGATTGGATCCGGTCCAAACCCCCTACTTAGAGGTTGGATCCAGTCCAAACCCCCCAAGTGGGGGTTGGATCCAATCCAAATCCCCCTATAGAGGGAATGGGGAGGGCAGCCTTTATAAATAGCCCCCACTGTTCATTTGTTCCACGTGGAAGAAGGGAAAACGACGTTTCCCACGTGTGTTTGGTGCTTTTGTGTCTTGTTTGTGGCTCCTTGTGCCATTTATTGCGTGGAAGGGCTCCATTTTCTCAAGTTTTGCCATCCTCACTCATTTTTACTCACCATGTGAGTTGCAAAATATTAATCCCTTGCGGAATTTATTTTTTTGTGGATACTTTGGTCATTCCGCATACCCGACGGAATTTCCTCAGGACACGTACCTATCACCCGACATTGAGACGGCACAGACTCTTGTGTCTTTTCGTGTCCGCTACTAGATTTAAATTTCATTTTCCCCTAATTGCTTTGAGGGAAAAATAAATTGGTTCAACAGTCATCACCTGTATTCTAGACGGCCTTGGTGTGTCGAAGGTGACTTCAATGCAGTGACAACCCCTTGGGAGAGGACAAGAGATGTTGGTTATGAGGGAGACACGGATGACTTCTTTGATTTCATCTGGGAGGCAACTTTACGGGATATGGGCATGGCCCAAGGTTGTTTCACTTGGTCCAACCTAAGAGCAGATGCTTCTTGCTCTAGGTTGGACAGATTTCTGGTTTCCATTGACTGAAAGAATCACTTCCCTCATGTGCAGATGGTTAGGCTGGCGAGATCAGTTTCCGACCACAAGCCGATCCTTTTGAAGACCAATCGGATATTTAACAAAAGCTCCAAGTTCAGATTTGAGCAAGTATGGTTTACAGAGACTGATTTCATGGAGACTATCGCAGGCACTTGGAATGCTCAGACTGCAGGCCCCTCTGCTATGGGCACTTTGGTGAAAAGATTAAGGCACACTGCACAGATTCTACAGGCTTGGGGATCACACAAAACTCTGCCATGGAGGGAAGTGAAAGGCATGATCCTTCACCACCTTGAGGGTCTCGATTGTTTGGAAGAGGCAAATCTTATGGATGAAAAGGGCAGGGCACTCGAGAAGGACTTGGGGAAGCAATTTGATAAAATACTTGTTAAAGAGGAGATCTACTGGAGACAGAGATCGAGAGATAGATGGTTTAAAGAGGGAGACGGGAACATAGATTACTTTCAGCATATTGCTTATGGGAGGAGGGTCAACTCCATCTCTTGCATCAAGGTGGGGGACATCTCCTTCTCCTCAGATGTGGAGATCAGAGACCAGGCGAGACACTTCTACTCGACCTTGTTCGCAGAGGATATGTTCCATAGGCCTAGGGAGGAAGCTGATCTTCTTCCGTACCTCTCCCCTGAGGAGAGGGATGCTATCTCTCAGCCCTTTTTGGAGGAGGAAGTGCACCAAGTAATGTTTTCTTTTGCAAGTGATAGATCCCCAAGGACAGATGGCTTCCTGCTATCTTTCTTTTAGAGGTGTTGGGCGATAATCAAAGGTAACCTACTGGCAACTTTGTGAGAGTTTCAAGAGGGGAGGACACATTTGGGGGGCATTAACAAGACCCTCCTAGTGCTCATTTCAAAGAAGATAGGTGCTCAAGAATTCCGAGATTTTAGGCCCATCAACTTGTTGACTGGTACTTACAAAATCATTGGTAAGGTGCTAACAGAGAGATTGGTCAGTCATTTCCAGAGAGCCTTCATTAGGGGGAGGTATATTCTAGATAACTTCTTGGTGGTGCATGTGTATCTTTGCTTTAAAGAATTAGAGGAGGAAAGGGATGATCCTGAAACTAGATTTTGAGAAGATCAATGGCAGCGTGAATTGGCAGTGTCTCTTTAAAATTATGGACATAATGGATTTTGGGGATAGATGGATCAGTAGGGTTAAGGCTTGTATCTCTTCAGCTACTTTTGTTGTCCTTGTAAAAGGAAAGCCGTCCTCTTGGTTCCACGATGGTCGGGGTCTCCGTCAGGGAGACTCTATGTCTCCTCTTCTTTTTGTGCTCGTGGCTAGTGTTTTGAGCAGGATGTGACAGAGAGTTGAGACTGTTGGGCTGATGTTTACACGCGAAATTTTCGAACATCCATTTCGTGGGATGAATATGCGTATATTTTGACATATTTGTTAATTCCGCGCTTTTGGGATATATCAGACGATTTAAGGTTTGTGTACAGGACTTTTCCCCACCAACCGAACTCAGTGTTAATTTACATCAGAATAAGTCCGAACACCTTTGATTAACTGTCGAAGAATGCCTTTTGCCTCTATTCGTTATGACATAAATGATCTTAACGATCGCCCGTTATGGGTACATACTCTTGCAAAGAAATCTGAAGACTTTATTTTCTTGAACATATATAATTGGATAACAACCGGTTGCAACCAGAACCTTTGAATTTACTTCAATCTGCATTTGGATCTTTGAATTTGCCTTCGTCATGATCAGGTCATTTACTTTTGTCCCCTGATCGGACGGTTGAGCTTGAATTCCATCACAAGGGCCGTTGGATCGCCAAGATGATCGTTGTCGATTCCTCGGAGTTGCTTCATGATCATAATCACTCTTTTAACTGTGATTAGACTCTTAAGGTGACTTGGTGTCTATAAAAGACATTCTCGCTTGAGGTGGGTTATATTTGTAATTTTCCCTCCATCAAGATATTTCTGCAGTTTTCCCAAACTTTGGGATGTTCTTGTAGTTTCAGGAAGACCCCGGGCATTTTTGCCTTCTTGGACATATTTGTCATTTCTCGACTTCCTGAGCATTCTTGTCATTCTGACTTTTCAGCATATAATTGACATTTCTTGACTTCTCGGAGATAGTCCCGTCATGTCTCGACTTCCTAAGCATATCTGCCATTTCTTGACTTTTGTACGATAATCATGTCACTTCTTGACTTTCTTTGACTTCTCAAAAATAGCCCCGTCATTCGACTTCCCGGGCATTCCTCATCTTGATTTATTGACTTCTCGAAAATAACAGTCATTTGACTTCTTGGGTGTGCCTCGTCTTCATTTCATGACTTTTCGGAGATAGCCCCGTCACTTCTTGACTTCCTGGGCATATCTGCCATTTCTTGATTTTTTGAAGATCGGCCCGTCGTTTGACTTCCTGGGCGTTGCTGACTTGCTCTCTTGACTTCTCGGAAATAACCCCGTCATTTGACTTCTTGAGCATTCCTCGTCTTGATTTCTTGATTTTTCGGGAATAACCTTGTCATTTGACTTCTTGGGTATTCCGAGTATGAATTTTCTTGACATTTCGAGGTTTATTTGCTATTTCATCAATTTCTGAGTTTTCGGACATGATAGCCCTTGGTCATGAAAAAGATACATGGATTTGGATAGTTAGCCATAAGTCGAACTTAGGAGAGCGCACACCGCTTCAGAGAAGGGGCATGGTCTCGCTCCACCGAGTCGTGCAAACGGCGCCAACCATTCTTTGGTGATTTTGAGACAAACCGTGAACCTGTGCAATTTCTAGATTGAGCAATGACTCATGTAACTTTCTCATTAATGTGTATTTCCACAACTTTCTGATATTTCAAAGCCTTTTTGTATTTTCCCACCATTAGGGGTATTCTTGTAATTTTTCCACCATCGGGATATTTATGTAATTTTTCCGTCATGAAGAGTATTTATGAAAATTCCCCGCCATCGGAGGTATTTCTGTAATTTTCTGACCACCAAAGGTATTTCTATAATTTTTATATCATCAGGGATATTTATGCAATTTTCAATATTTCTGTAATATTTTTGTGAGGTTTCAACATTTCTGTAAAGCTTCAAAGACTCAACATTGCATAGTTTTCCTGGGCATTTCTGTAATATTTCACATCATTTCATTTCTGCACAGCATTGTTTCATTGTCTTTTTGTGCATTTCTGTAATGTTATTGTTGAAACTTGTTGAATGTCTCACAACATTCCCGTGCTGGTGGTTGTTGAAACTTGTTGCATTTCTATGCATTTCAGCACAGCATTTTGTTGAAACATGCACAGCATAACTACTGCACAACATTTTGTTGAAACTTGCACAGCATAACTGCTTGTGCATTTCTGCTGTAATGTTGTTGTTTTCTGCACTTAACATATCACCAGGGACCCGAAAAGTCTCTAAAGCTCACCATTCCTAAAGGAGGTGACCGGATCCCGGGGGGGGGGGGCTTTTTTGTGGTGACCACACCCCTTCTCATGCTAAACAAGATATCTTCCCAAAAAAAGGAAACTCTTCCCTGACGCGGAACTGCTGCCTGCTGCTTCTTGGGCCTCATCGGAAGCTCTGGCGACTGCGCTCTCCCTTCTTCTAGTTGAAATAGGTGACAAGAGGTGGAGCGAAGGACTCCCTTCGACCCTTCTCCCTTTCAGTTTTTTTTTTAATGGGTTGCGGCCTGCACAGGGCGGAGAGGGAGCTCCTCCGGCCTGCACATAGGGCGGAGGGCTGGGTCCTCCAGCCTGGCAGGGTGGAGGAGAGTTCCTCCGGCCTGTGTGCAGACTCCCTCCGCCCTACACACAGGCTGGAGAAGTCTCCTCCGCCCTGCACACAGGCCGGAGGAGAGGGCTAGCTCCTCCCGCCTGTGTGCAGGGCGGAGGAGACTCCCTCCGACGTGACAGGTCCGAAGGGACCTCCTCCGGCCTAAGTGCAGGGCGGAGGGGTCTCCCTCCGGCCTGGCTGGCCCAGAGGGGCCTCCTCCGACCTGGCAGTACCATGGCAGGTCCGGAGGACTCTCCCTTTGCCTCTTTCTACTATAAAAATGATACCACACCACGTAGAGCTCTTCTCGACTTTTTATTTGGCTTGCACGGAGAATCTGGACATTGACGTTTTCCTTTGAGAACATGTTGGTGATAACATATTCCATATATATATATTTTCATGCACCTAAATACAAAAGTCGATTGTCTTGCCGACCTTTGTCAAATATATATTTCTCCTTCAAAAATTTTTGAAAATATGAAACTCATGTAGATGTTTTGTGGGGTTAACAAATGTCCCCCACGGGACATCCGTCGGAGCCGAAGGTGACAGCGGACGTCCTGTGCATTTACCAATTTTTCTACCCCTTAGTTTTAATGATATGGCCGAGAGTTTAGTCTAGATTCTCCCTTGAATAGACATTCTCCAGGGTACGATGACATCCTGGAAGTGAGATTGGAACGGATTATATGTTGCCACAACACTTCAGTCTTGTGCGGTGCTGTCATCAATTCTGTGCAAAGTTTGAGTTTGGACCGACGTTTGGTACTATCATGTGCTTTACGCCGGGCCATCTGACTTCTTCCTTCGGCTTCGTTGGATTGGATATTTCTTGACTCAATAATCTCTAGGAGGGAACTCAGGAGAGCGACACCACTTCAGAGAAGTGGCATGGACCCGCTCCACCAAGTCGACATGAGGTTGAGTTTCATTGAAGAATCGAAAAATGCGCCAACAGACGTAGAAGGGTTTCTTCTCCTTTCTTCTTTTCTTTGCGGAACGTCTTTGGCTTAGCAACTTTTCGATTGCCTATCTGCAGTTTCTCTGTTTCACGCAGCTTCTTTGGGCATTGGTCTCTTCCTTTTGCATAATAGTTTCAATGCAGTCTTGGATTTCTTGGCATTCCCCAGTAGGGTGAGACACCCTTGCATGATGACCACACTAGAGAGGATGCTTATTTCCTCAGCCTTCTTTTTTAAATCCTTTTCCTTGTTCTTCTCCTGCTTTTGAGCTTACGTCAGTTCAATCGGAGAAGGAGTTTTTGCCTTTATCGACAGTTGGGATGTGTCTCCAAAATTGGAGTTGTACAATTATGTTTTTCTTTTTAAGGGGTTTAGGGTGACCATGCCTTTTCGGGATCACCTTGACCCAGTCAACCTCTCCTTTATGTATTTGGCGAGTGACATTGAATGTTTGCTTGATTATTTCGGACGACGATTCTTGGAACTCGGTCATATAAGAACCAGAGTTTTGAGATGTTGATACTACTTCGGGCTTCTTGTCTGCTTGTTCCTTGGTTTGTCTGGACTTAGCTTGGGGGATTCCGCCTTGGTCTCGCCCTTTTTGACTTTGCCTAGAGTTAGACTTGGATTGCTTTCGCTTAATGTCACCTTTTGGAGTTTGTCCAGAGCTTGATTTGGAGTTCTTTGGTGGGGCCTGCCTTTCTGACTTTACCTGAAGCCCGACCTTGCGTGCTTCTTTTGAGTCAGAGGACTCACTGGGTAAGCGTTTACTGTTGCTTGGTTATATCTTTCATGTCACTATTGCCTGCATGATTTGAACTTTCTTGTATACAAATGTCTTTCTTTGCAGGTTCTATTGAAGGGATCCTTCTAGAACTGTCATGTCAGGGTACGAAAATCAATATTCCAATCTTTAATTTCCATATCAACTTTGTTGGTAAAACTTGAGATTTCTTGTATACTGATGTCTGATGATTTTCCCTTTTTGCTTTGCAGGCTCCTTACGGGCTCTCACATCGGGTCCATGTATTGAGAGAATTTTAGAGCTTCCACAGCTTCAAATTTGAGTGACCTAATGCTACCACAGACGCAGTCCTTTGATTTGCAGCCTTTGCTTCATTAGGAGTGTCTTCCTTCCATTGGAGTTATGCAGGGCGACTTTGCAAAACAAAGCTGGAATAAGATACACCCAAGAGATGTTAAAGCTTCGCACTTGATGCACATTCTTTCGTTTAGTTGCAGCTATCCCGAGGGCTTGTCTTGGGAATCCTGTTGTGCATTCTTTCATTTATTTGCAGTCACCCTGAGAGCTTGTCTATGGCACTTGACATGATTTCACAAATACAATAAAATTTACTTCCTTCATTGGATTTGCAGTCTCTCCCTCTTTTTTTTTTCTTTTTTCTCTCTCTTTCTTTTCCTTTTTTTCCTTCTCCCCCTTTTTTTCTTCTTCTTTCTTCTTCTTTTTTTTGATCTCTCCTTTTTTTTCTTTTCTTTTCTTTCTTTTCTCTTCCTTCTTTTTTGAATAAGGGTAGTTAATCCTCCCGGAGCTTAAAATTAGAGGTTGCACTTTGCAAGAGAGTAATTGTAAGGTGATGACTTGGCCGACCTTCAACAGTTTAAGGGCCAAAAGTTTTAGATTTGGGGCTGACCGAACGAAGTTTGGGGAGCAAAAAACTTGAGGATTTGGGGCTGACAAAACGAAGTTGGAAAGCCGAAACTTGAAGATTTGGAGCTAACCAATGAAATTGGAAAGCCGAAAAACTTTGGATTTGGGGCCGACCAAAGAAGTTGGAAAGCCGAACTTTAAATTTGAGGCTGACCAAGGAAATTGGAAAACCGAACTTTGGATTTGGGGCTAACCAAGAAAATTAAAAAGTCAATTTGGGATTTGGGGCTGACCAACGAAATTGGAAAGCCAATTTGAGATTTGGGGCTAACTAAGGAAATTGGAAAGCCAATTTGAGATTTGGGGCTGACCAAAGAAATTGAAAAGTCGAGTTGAGATTTGGGGCTGACCAAGGAAATTGGAAAGCCGAACTTTGGATTTGGGACTAACCAAAGAAATTGGAAAGTCAATTTGAGATTTGGGCTGACCAAGGAAGTTGGAAAGCCAATTTGGGATTTAGGGCTAACCAAGGAAATTGGAAAACCAATTTGGGATTTGGGGTTGACCAAGAAAATTGGAAAGCCAATTTGGGATTTGGGCTGACCAAGGAAATTGGAAAACCGAACTTTGGATTTGGGGCTAACCAAGAAAATTGGAAAGCCGAACTTTGGATTTAGGGCTTACCAAGAAAACTGGAAAGCCGAACTTGGGATTTGGGGCCGACCAACTAGGTTGGGAGGCCGAAGATTTAGGATTTGGGGCTAACCAAGGAAGTTGGAAAGCCGAACTTTGAGATTTGAGGCTAAGCACTGAAATTGGAAAGTCAAAAAATTTTGAATTTGGGGCCAACCAACTAGGTTGGGAGGTCAAAGATTTAAGATTTGGGGCTAACCAAAGAAGTTGGAAAGCCGAAAACTTTAGATTTGGGGCCGGCCAACTAGGTTGGGAGGCCAAAGATTTAAGAATTTGGGGCTAACCAAGGAAGTTGGAAAGCCAAACTTTGGGATTTGAGGCTAACCAATGAAATTAGAAAGCCAAAAAACTTTAGATTTGGGGCCGACCAACTAGGTTGGGAGGCTAAAGATGTAAGAATTTGGGGCTAACCAGAGAAATTGGAAAGCCAAAAATTTTGGGATTTGAGACTAACCAATGAAATTGGAAAGCCGAAAAACTTTGAATTTGGGGACGACCAACTAGGTTGGGAGGCCAAAGATTTAGGAATTTGGGACTAACCAAGGAAGTTGAAAAGCCAAACTTTGAATTTGGCACGGTGGGACATGAACAAGAATTGTTTAAAGCAACCATGACTTTTGGATTTTCTTCGGGGGGTAACTCCCCTACCCTTCCTTACTCCCCTGCGGAGGAGGGCAAGTCATGTGTAGATTGTTGCTGGAACTCATGCTCGGAAACATAGTATAGCTTTAAATACTTCCCATTTAGTGGTGGGAATGATGTTTCACCTTTGTGATCAACGACTGTAAATGCGCCTCCTTCGTAGGTCCTTATGACAACATAGGACCCACGCCATTTGGGTTATAGTTTGCCGCTCGATTTGCCGGCCATGACTTCCCTTTCTTTTGACCATGAGGAGGTCACCTCTTTTGAACGCCCTTTGCTTTACCAGCTTATCATAGACTCGAGTCATTCATGCTTGCTATGGCCGAAGATGTTTGTAGGCTTCCAACCTTTTGTTTCAAGGTTAGACAGCTCTTCGAGCCTCCTTTCTATTTCATGTTGTTCGTGGGCTTGCAAGCTGATATGCACGGCTACCCGGTGAAATGACATTTTAATTTCAATTGATACTACAGCCTTCGCCCCACACACCAGAGAGAAGGGGGGAACCGCCGGTGGGAGCCTTGTAGATAATTTGCTATGCCCAGAGAGCTTCGTGTATTTTCTCGCCCCAGTCTCTTTTGTGACTACCGACGATCTTGGCCAGGAGCTTGCGGAGGGTCTTGTTAAATACTTCGGCCAATCTATTGGCTTGGGGATTGTAGACCGTTGACATTCTCCAGTCGATATGAAACTTTGCTGCCAACTGGTAAATTGTTCTGTTTTTGAATGGAGTGCCATTATCTAACATGGTTCGACAGGGGGTGCCGAATCGATATATAATATGGTGCTTGACAAATTGGACGACTGCCTCTCGTATGACCTCCGACTGAGGGATAGCTTTGGCCCACTTGGAGAAGTAATTTGTAACGACTAGGATGAATTTGTAGCCTCTTGTGGATGGTGGGAAGGGTCTCACGATATCCATTCCCCATTCTATAAAGGGCCATGTAGGAGCCATGGTGTGCAACGAGCTTGAGAGTCTTCTTGGCACTGGGCCGAAAGCTTGACACTGATGTCATGTGCGGGCGTATCAGTTGCAATTCGCATAATGGTGGGCCAATAGAAACCCTTAGGTTTTATATTGCTCTTCATTTTGTCCCCGACTTGATGGGCACCGCAGAGCCCTGGGTGGACCATGCGCATGACCATCTTGGCTTCCTTCGGCGAGAGACAACGTAAGAGGACAGGCTTGTCCTTTTCATGCACCAGCCTATTGATTTCCTATCAATTGATATGATGTTGTCCTTCGCAGCGGCTGAACCCTTTGAGCCCGATCTGAAGGGAGGCAACTATTCTTTGTTTTGATAATCGGCTCACGCCAATCTTATTCGTCTTTCTCGATAGGACCGCCTTCTTCAATTGTGTTGACCTCAGAGGTAATAGGGTCTGCTTCTTCATCATTTGAAAATTTGAGAATTTGGGATGGTCTTTTGCTTTGACAGCCCCAAAAGGATATATGTGAATACACCAAAAACTTGAGAATTTTTGGAATTGACAGTCCAAAATGGACTTGTAGGTCAAAACCAAAAATTAAAATTTAGTGGAAGTTTGATTGTCCAAAAAAAGACTTGTAGGTCAAAACCAAAAATTGAAATTTGGTGGAACTGACGGTCCAAAATGGACTTGTAAGTCGACTAAAAATTGAAATTTGGTGGAATTGACGGTCCAAAAAGGACTTGTAGGTCAAAACCAAAAGTTGAAATTTGGTAGAATTGATGGTCCAAAAAGGACTTGTAGGTCAAAACCAAAAGTTGAAACTTGGTGGAATTGACGGTCCAAAAAAGGACTTGCATATCAAAACCAAAAGTTAAAATTTGGTGGAATTGACGGTCCAAAAAGGACTTGCAGGTCAAAACCAAAAGTTAAAATTTGGTGGAATTGACGGTCAAAAAGGACTTGCAGGTCAAAACCAAAAGTTAAAATTTAATTAGAGTCGACGGTCCAAAACGGACATGAATACCAACACTACAATAGAAATTTAGTGGAATTGGCGGTCCAAAGGGACATAATGGTCAAATCCAGAGTTGAAATATGGGTAGGGTTGACAGTCTCAAATGGCATCAAGTCAACACTACATAATTAATTTAGTATTGAGATATACTTGTCCCAACATAGGGATAAAATCATAAGAAAAAGAGGCGTCGATGGTGACGGCTCATGATGATGAATAACAATAGTTCTTTTTTTCGTTGATCTTTTCTTCTTTTCCATCTTTTTTATTTTTCCTTTTCTATTCTTTTCCTTTTTCTTTCTTCCTTTCTTTTTTCTCTCATTTTTTTCTCTCAATTTTTTTTTGGTCTCATCTTTTTTCTTCTCATTTTTTCCTTCTTTCATACCGACCTCCGTGGCGTAGAAGTCAAGCATTAGGAGTTAAGGTTGGGTCAAAGACTAGAATTGGGGTTGACTAACCTTTGTGGTTTGGAAGACAAAGATTGGAATTGAGGTTTAGAATTTATTGTGGGTGACCTTGATGGTTTGGGGGCCAACGGAATTTAGGATTTGAGTTTAGATTTTGGTTGACCTTTGGGTTTTGAAACATGGTTGACCTGTGCGGTTTAAAGACCGAGAAATGGAGTTAGGGTTGGCTAACCTTCGTGATTTGGAAGCAGAGGATTGCACTGAGAGTTTGGCTGACTTTTATGATTTGGAAGTCAAAAGTTGAAACTTGGGTGAATTCTTCTGGGTGATTTGATGGTGGTTTTGATAACGTGCTCGCCACGGTGAGATAAAACCATCGAACAAAGAATGTTCAGGATGGTAGTATATAATGACGATGCATTCCTCCTTTCTTCTTTTTCTTTTCTCTCTCTCTTTTTTCTTCTATTTTTTTTCACATTACCAGCTTCACCGTCCTTTCGGGTTTTCGCCGAAGCTGACCCCCTTTAGCTTTTCCAGTGCGCCCTTTTGCGTTTTCACAATGAGGGGTTATCCATTTTTACCTGAAGCACCCTTTCGGGTTCACTCCAGTCGGGTTTTATGACCTTTTTACCCTTAGGCAGCCAACAAGTTGGATGTCCAAGTCCATCGGGACGCCTCAATTTTAAGCCCCATTTTTTCTCTTATTTTTTTTCCTTTTTTTTTTGATGAGGTTGTTGTTATAGTTGTTGTTGCTTTTCATCGCCGTTGGGACAAAGTAGCTGGATTTCCATTGACCCTCCATTATAAGGAAGATGTGGGGCCAATGACTTGTAAGCCCGTGGCCTTTTAGCTTGAAAGGGCATTGACGATGAAACTTTTGGGTTTTGGAATGGTAACTGACCCAGAAGGGGTTTTGGGCACCATGACTTTGGTTTCTCTCTTTTTTCGCTGACTCGAAAGGTTTGGGCAACAAAAATTTGGTTTTCTTTTGTGATTGCTGACCCGGAAGGGCTTTTGAACCAATGATTCAGGTTTTATGATTTTTTTTTTTGTGGTGATCTAAGGAAGGATTGGATAATCAAAGAGTTGGTTTTGATAGTGGCTGACCTGAAGGAGTTTTGAACCAAGGATTTGGGTTTCGTTTTGGATGGTTATTGACCCGAAAGGGGTTTCAAACCAAGGGTTTGGGTTTTGGTGCATTTGTTCCCCTTTCTAACCATGATAGGACATAGGATAGGATTTTCAAGTGGAAGATAACCATAATGTTGGTTTATGATGATTGCTGCAAATATATTTTCTTCTTTTTTCCTTTTTTCCTTTTTTTTCACCTTACAAACCTCAGCGCCCTTTCGGGTTTTCGCCGAAGCTAGCCCCCTTTAACTTTTTCCAACGCGCCCTTTCAGGTTTTCACGCTGAGTGGTTACCCAATTTTACCTGAGACGCCCTTTCGAATTTTCACCTCAATCGGGTTTCTTTGACTTTTTTACCCTCAACCATCCCTGTGATGGGAATGGCTAAGTCCGCCGGGGCACCTCTATTTTAAGTCCCATTTTTTTTTCTTTTTGTTGAACTCTAGATTTAAGTTCTGTCAAGGTGATGATCCAAGTGAGGTGGATCATATAACATATGCAGCTTCAACTTCACATGTTTTTCATTAAGTGAAAGGAAGGGTTACTCTCTCTCTTTTGCAATTCTTCGCAGAGGGATTTCCTTTTCTGGGGATTTCCATGGCAACTGCCTATTCAACTTTGCTTCTTTAAGTTTCTCTTCAAACGCTTCTTTCCTGTTTTTCTCCTCCTCAACTTGCGCTTCATTTCAAGAGGACTGATTGTTTGACGACCGAGTTGGGTGAAATTTGTCCCTCCCGAAATGAAATTTTCGCTTTGAGCTTCTGTCTTGGAGGGTTTGGGCCAGAAGTGCTCCTCTCTTTCTCTCTCTTTTTCTTTCCTTTTTTATCCTTCTTTCTTCTTTTGGGATAAAATTTGGTAGGGAATTTTACAACTTCCCTGTGGACAACGGGGAGAGAGGTTGACGCTGAAATTGGTTTGGTGCCACAAGCACAGGTTTAGGCCTGAAGCTAGCTTTGTGTTATCAGAAAATGAGCTTGATTGCCAAGGGTGGCTTAGAGCCCGAAGTGGAACAATACCCAAAACTGGCGGATCAAAAAATAAGTTGGTGTTCAACACTGATTTGGTACTAAGGCAGGAGTTGGATCTCATGCATAGATGGCTTGATGTCAGGCAGACATGTTTGGAGCCTTAAGAGGTTCGAACACTGACGGTTTTGGGACAGACTCCACTAACAGAGTGTTGAAATTGGAAAGGGAAAAAACATAGGTCCCCCTTGAATCTGCCTTGTTGGCTCTGCCAGTGGTTTTACTTCGTCTCTCCTTTTTTTTTTAGGCTTGTATTCTTGCCTTCACTTAGAGCTTTGCTTGGAGCTTTCTTCCTGGACTGGCCTTTATGACTTTGCCTGGGACTTGACTTGGAGCCCTCTGCTTTGGACTTCTGATCGGGTTGTTGCTTGTCGGAGTTACCTTGCTTGAGGTTTCGCTTGAGATTTTGCTCGAAGCATTATTTAGGGCTATGCCCCTACCTCTTCTTGAAGTTTTCTTTGCCAAATATGTCCTTTTGATTTTCCTGAGATGGCAGCTTGGTTCTTCAGCAATTTCCTCTTCCTTCTTCCTTTTTCTTTATCTATTCTTCATCCTTTTCTACCTCATGTCATGTATTGGGGGAAAAGAGAATATATTTTGAGGCTGATTGGAACATACCCCCAGGGTTGAAATTCCTGCCTCAAGTTCTTACCTTAGAAGACTTAGATTGTTTGAGGCCTCCTCCTTGGTGACCCATATTTATTTGATAAAAAGTTGCTTCACGGAATCGCCCCCTCGCCTAGGCTTAAGGGCTTTGACTTTTTTGCATGAGGCTTCGATGTCAGCTTCTTTCATTTTCGCCTTTCACTTGATGTAGACGGCAATAGGATTGCCCCCTTGCCCAGACTTGGAGGCTTTAACTTTCCACCAGTGCCTTGGTTTCAGAACGAAGCTTAGGCGTTGGCTTCTTTCATCTCTGCCTCAGTTTGATGTATTCGGGAAAATATTGTTGTGAGATTGGCTCGCCTTTATCTAGCCAGTTGTGTTCTTCTTCTTCTTTTTTCTTTGGTTTGCTTTTGGTCAAGGACTAGTCTTGCCAGACTTAGATATAGTCGCAACAGATTTTCTTCCGAGGCAGCAATATTGCCCCTGACAAGCAGGAACAACATATGGACTTTGTTGGCACTTAGTCTTCATAAAGAACCTTCACTTTGATGTCCCAAGCAGCGGCGGCCATGGCTGGGGTGGCGTTGTACCCTCTTAGTAATTGCAACTTGGACATGTATTGTGTTGTCATTTGGCCTTTGACAGGAAGTTTTAACCTTGATTCCCCCAGCGGCAACAGCCACAGCCGAAATGGCACCCCCTGTTAGTAGGAGCAATTTTAGATACATGTTGACATTTGGCCTTTAAAAGGGACCGCTTGACCGTGACGCCCCCGACAGCCTTAACCTTGATGCCCACAGTAGCTTTAACTTTGATGCCCCCAGCGACAACTTCAACGGTAGCAATCCATTGAACTTTTTTGCAAGAGTGTGAAGGAGTCACAACTTTTGTCGAGGCAAGGCTATTCTTCGACAGAGAAATAAAAGATAGGAAAAGTCCCACCGGGCGTGCCAATTTTTTTTCACGCGGAATTTTCGAACATCCATTTCGTTGGATGAATATGCGTATATTTTGACAAATTTGTTAATTCCACACTTTTGAGATGTATCAGACGATTTAAGGTTCGTGTACAGGACTTTTCCCCACCAACCAGAGTCGGTGTTAATTTACATCGGAACAAGTCCGAACACCTTTGATTAACTGTCGAAGAATGCCTTTTGCCTCTATTCGTTGTGACATAAATGATCTTGACGATCGCCCATTATGGGTACATACTCTTGCGAAGAAATCCGAAGACTTTATTTTCTTGAACACATATAATTGGAATTACAATCGGTTCTCCAAGATAACATCCGGTTGCAACCAGAGCCTTTGAATTTGCTTCAGTCTGCATTTGGATCTTTGAATTTGCCTTCGTCATGATCAAGTCATTTACTTTTGTCCCATGATCGGACGGTTGAGCTTGACTTTCATCACGAGGGTCGTTGGATCGCCAAGATGATCGTTGTCGATCTCTCGGAGTTGCTTCATGGTCATAATCACTCTTTTAACTGTGATTGGACTCTTAAAGTGGCCTGGTGTCCATAAAAGACATTCCCGCTTGAGGCGGGATATATTTGTAATTTTCCCTCCATCAGGGTATTTCTGCAGTTTTCCCAAACTTTGGGATGTTCTTGTAGTTTCAGGAAGACCCCGGACATTTCTTCCTTGGACATATTTGGCATTTCTCGACTTCCTGAGCATTCTTGTTATTCTGACTTTTCAGCATATATTTGACATTTCTTGACTTCTTGGAGATAGTCCCGTCATGTCTCGACTTCCTGAGCATATCTGCTATTTCTTGACTTTTGTAAGATAGTCATGTCACTTCTTGACTTCCTTTGACTTCTCGAAAATAGCCCCGTCATTCGACTTCCCGGACATTCCTCATCTTGATTTCTTGACTTCTCGAAAATAACCTTGTCATTTGACTTCTTGGGTGTTCGAAGTCTTCATTTCATGACTTTTCGGAGATAGCCCCGTCACTTCTTGACTTCCTGGGCATATCTGCCATTTCTTGATTTTTTGAAGATCGGCCCGTCATTTGACTTCCTGGGCGTTGCTGACTTGCTTTCTTGACTTCTCATAAATAACCCCGTCATTTGACTTCTTGGGCATTCCTCGTCTTGATTTCTTGATTTTCTGGGAATAACCCTGTCATTTGACTTCTTGAGTATTCCGAGTATTCATTTCTTGACTTCTTGGGTATTCCGAGTATGAATTTTCTTGACCTTTCGGGGTTTATTTGCTATTTCATCAATTTCCGAGTTTTCGGACATGATAGCCCTTGGCCATGAAAAAGATACATGGATTTGGATAGTTAGCCATAAGCCGAACTCAAGAGAGCGCACACCGCTTCAAGGAAGGGGCGTGGTCTCGCTCCACCAAGTCGTGCAAACGGCGCCAACCATTCTTTGGTGATTTTGAGACAAACTGTGAACTTGTGCAGTTTCTAGATTGAACAATGACTCTCATGCAACTTTCCCATAAATGTAATATTTCCACAACTTTCTGATATTTCATGGCCTTTTTGTATTTTCCCACCATTAGGGATATTTTTGTAATTTTCCCACCATCGGGATATTTATGTAATTTTTCCGTCATCAAGAGTATTTCTGAAAATTTCCCGCCATCGGAGGTATTTCTGTAATTTTCTAACCACCGAGGGGTATTTCTGTAATTTTTACATCATCAGGGACATTTCTACAATTTTCAATATTTCTATAATATTTTTGAGGTTTCAACATTTCTGTAAAACTTCAAAGCCTCAACATTGCATAGTTTTCCTGGGCATTTCTGTAATGTTTCACATCATTTCCTTTCTGCACAGCATTGTTTCATTACAGAGCATTTTGTTGAAACTTGCACAGCACAACATTTTGTTGAAACTTTAACATATCATCAGGGGGGTGCAAAGTCTCTTAAGCTCACCATTCCGAAAGGTGGTGACCGGATCCCCCAAGGGGGGGGCCTTTTTTTTGGTGACCACACCCCTTCTCATGCTGCTTCGCTCTCCCTTCATCCCAAGAGTTAGACCTTTGAACTTCTCCCCCCCAATCTCTTCGTCTTCCTTTTCAGTTTTTTTTTAATCTTCAATTTTTTTTAATGGGCTGCGGCCAGCACAGGGCGGAGAGGGAGCTCCTCCGGCCTGCACACAGGGCGGAGTGCTGGCTCCTCCAACCTGCTCCCTCCGGCCTGGCAGGTCCGGAGGGACCTCCTCCGGCCTAAGTGCAGGACGGAGGGGTCTCCCTGCGGCCTGGCTGGCCCAGAGGGGCCTCCTTCGACCTGGCAGGACCATGGCAGGTCCGGAGGACTCTCCCTTTGCCTCTTTTGGCTATAAAAATGATGCCGCACCACGTGGAGCTCTTCTCGACTTTTTATTTGGCTTGTAAGGAGAATCTGGGCCTTGACTTTTTCCTTTGAGAACATGTTGGTGATAACATATTCCATATATATATATTTTTCATGCACCTAAATACAAAAGTCGGTCATCTTGCCGACCTTTGTCAAATATATATTTCTCCTTCAAAAATTTCTGAAAATATGAAACTCATGTTGATGTTTTGTGGGGTTAACAACTGATCAAAGGCTTCCAAATGGCTTCAGATGGTCCTTCTCTTACTCACTTGTAGTATACAGATGATACCATTCTGTTACTTACTGAGGTGAGCAGCACCCTCTCATGACTATGCTCTTGCTGGAGCTGTTAGAGGAGGTCACTGGCCTGAAAGTTAAGTTCAACAAGAGTCTTCTTGTAGGAGTGAATATGGAAGATAGGGCGCTCTTGAGGGTGACCCGCTTGTTGGGCTGCAAGATTGGGGAATTCCCATTCACTTACTTGGGCCTCCCCATTATACCGGGATCTCTTAGGTGTGCAGATTGGCTTTCCATCATCCAGAGGTATGAGTCTAAGCTGATTGGGTGGAACGCTAGAGCTCTTTCTTATAGGGCAGATTGGTTGTGTAGATATGTGTTACAGTCACCCTACTTACTTTCTATCTTTGTTTCGAATTCCAAAAACGGTGGCCAAGAAGTTTGATTCTATTCAATGCATGTTATTTTGGCATGACAGTGGGGGCAGATGCAGGGGTTGACATGATATAGCTTGGAGAATGGTGGCTAATTGCAAGGTACAAGGAGGTTTGGGGTTGAAGCAGGTAAGGGATTTCAATGTGGCTCTCGTGTTATAGGTTGTCGAGGTTGGGTTGTGAAGAGGACGGGTTATGGGCACAATTGATCAGGTAGCGGTACTTCGAGAGGAGGAGAGTCCGAGACTTGGCTCCTTCTCTCCTCTACAGGACTTCTCCTCTTTGGTGGGATATCATCTCTAGTAGGGATGTTCTTCACTCAAGTGTACAGGTTCGTCTAGGAAATGGCCTCAAAAGGCTTTACTGGAAAGATGGATGATGTGGGGACTTTCTCTTGGAGACTTTGTTCCCTAGCCTCTTTGCGGTAGCTTCGAACCCCCTAGGTGTAGTCTCTCATGCCTTTGACCACCTCCTCCTGGGAGGTTCTTAGGTACTTTTAGATGGGATCTCAGACAAGAGGAGTTGGAGAAATTTCATGGCCTTCTCTCTTTCCTACTTACCTATCGTCCTCGGGACAGTGAGGATGTGTGGGTTTGGAGGTGGGACGAGGGACGAGGGAGGCTCATTTACAGTTAGATCGGCATTTACTGTCATCTCATATAGAGGTGATCGCCACTGCTTTCATAATCAAGTGTGGAGACCAAAGAACCCCTTGAAGGTGAAGATTATGATGTGGAGAGTCTCTCATGGGAGGTTACAGACCCGAGATAGGTTGTCCCCCTTCCTTCCAGTGTTTTACCGACCTACTGTCTATGTGGTGTGGACAACAAATCCCTTGACCACCTGTTTGTAGGCTGTTGCTTCTCACAGGGGCTGTGGAAGGAGATCGCTAGAAGGACCAGTTGCAGCATCGCCCAAAGTTGTGATGTTCACCACCTGCTTTGGCATTGGGAAAGACCTTGGCCTCTCTGACAAGATGGTGTGGTGACTTATCCTTCACGTCACACTATGGACGTTGTGGAGGAAGCGGACCTATCAGATATTTAGGAGGGAGTCTCGGGATGAGGATATTGTTGCTTCTTTTGTTTGTGCTAGAGTAAGGGAATGGGGTGTCACTCTTTGTAATGTGAATTCCCTTACTTCTCTTTTTGTTTATTTGGAGGGTTAGGCAGATCCAAACACTTTTTGTGGAACTCTTTTGTATAGGTTTTCGGGGTTGCCTTTTTGGGTTGTGTCAGCCAATACTTGTGCATTCCTTTTCTTTATACATTAATGGTACTACCCACATTCAAAATTTTTTTGAAGATTTGTCGTACCCCCTAATCAAACCTTGCCCGTTTTCCGGTGGCACGATTTGGTACGGTGCGGTATGATGTTTGTACCATGCCGAGAACAATTTTTTGTGTCAAAAATTTAAAATTTTAATTTAAAAAATATATTAAAAATAAGGGCACCGGATCACACCGTGTCGGTGCGTGCCGGCATGCCCGTTTTCCACTGGCACGGTCCGGCACGGCTAATACGCAATGATACAGTGCGATCCAACAAACCATGGTTAAATTAGATATAAGTGAACCACAAATCTGATATTGAAATGCACATCAATATTGTTTATTCAACAGTTTTATAGACAAAGTGAAAGTAAACAAGTACATATGAGACAAATTGGCACTTCTTTAAATTTATGAAACTAAATTGACTTTTAAGATGATTTTGAGTATAAAGATACAATTTTTTTGAAAGTGAGTATAAAGATACATATTGAAATCTTAGAGTTTGAAGCATGGAGGAGGAATGGAGCAAGATAGAGGGAGAGAAAGGTAGCTCCTAGTTCATAATTCAATTTTTCCTTAGGGGCAGGAAACAGAAACAAAGTGGGAGCCTTTGGGAGTGGGATTGATAGCCAAATGGGTGAAATCCCGCTTCTCGGATCAAAACAATATCTTTGTATGAATCATGGTTGATCAAGAAGGTATCAGCAATTTTCCCACATCAATGAAAGCATGAGTTACAGGATGAACTTATTTTAATTATGTGACCACTTTTGACAGAAATGTTACCCAATAGGACCAGGTGCACTATAGGCCGTGCTCAAACAGAACCTTGAGTTTGTTCATCAATAATTGTATATTCCTAGAATTCGAGATTTTGGTGCAGTCTGTCTAGCAATTAGAGTTTGTTGCAGTAGTGTTGGAGTGGAGCAAGTAAATGGATGAGTGAGAAAAACATTGTAGTGGAAGATAGCAAACATATCACCTGTGTAACATAATTGCCATACTGATCCTGGGCCAGGATACAAACAGATTGCAGTATTTCATCCACTATACATTGACTTTGCAACTCATCAGTGCAATGCTCCAGAACTCTCTAAAAAACCATAAAAAGTGATTTGCTTAAGCAAGATGTATGCCAGATTAAATTAAAAAAAAAACTGAGGGAAATAGTGCTTCATGCCTTGTCATCTAACCTGGATAACACGGCAACCATAGGGATGGGTAGAGAGCCCTGCAACTTGACCACGAAAAGCGGAAATTATAAAGCCAATTTTTTCTGTAGGTACACACTCGATGCACTTCTGTATTACATGGTTCCCATTCTGATCACGTACACATCGCATAACATGCCCATCAAGTTCTTGAACAAGCTGTATTTTCTGATCAAGTTCAATGACTTCAAGTGCCTGCAAAAGATTTAAGTAGATGAATCCAGCTGACAATATGACAACAATAATTAGGGACACCAAAATTTATACTTATCAAAAAGAGATTAATAAAGAGAACCATATGAAATATCCCCATGTCAAAATCAACTTGGTTCATCGCAATTGTGAAAAATGGTCACAGTCAGGAAATTTCTTATGAATCGTTTACAAAACAAGAAACAAGACACAGCAAGCCACCAGAGGAAGTTCAATTGGGGACCTTGGGGAGGGTGGAGGTACAAGGAGCAAAGAAATTTGAGAAAGGACTTCTCCTGAGGGCCTCATGCATGTGTATTTGCTCGAGTTCCAGAGAAAGGGGTCACTGAGTGACAAAGTGATGCCGTGGAGTGTGAGAGATGTGTTCTGAGGAATTAGGGATATAAATAATAGTTTTCCCATGAAGGCATTGCTTAATATGAACACTACCTTTAAAAATAATTAACCCAAAAGATGATGAACAGTGGCATCTGAATATGATTAGGGCCAGTACCAGGCTGCATTCAAGTCAGAAAGTATATAATATACTAACGTTTCTGCAATTTCAAAATACATGCTTAACATAGAAGATAGTTAGTGCTCCTTTTCTTCCTTTTAAGAAGATAGTCCATTGTTTAAAAAGGCGTTGTCTTAAGGCACTAAGGCTTAAGCCTCAAGATGAGCCACTAGAAAAACACCTTGAGGCATATACATTAGGCCTTTTACCTGAGGTCTACGCTTTTGTTGATTGAGGTGGTACGTCTCAAGGCATTCACCACCTCAAGACATTTACTTCAAACTTATGCATCAAATGAGAAGGGGATGTAGTAAGATGTCATGAGGTGGACTGGGACTCAAGACTTATGCCTCTTTTATTGTCCTTAAAGCACAATTCAATGAAGATAACTCTATTGGATAAACAGAAGAAAGAAAAGGGAATGAATTGAACCAAACTTTTCTGCTTCCAATGGCAAAGGAGAGGGCAACAACAATAGTTACATATTGCTTTAAGGACAACTGCAACTGACTTGATATATATTGATGGGACCTCTTTGACATTCTACAAGAAAGTTATATTTTTTTTAGTTTTTCATCCTTTACCTCCTTCCTTTTTTCTTCTCTTAATGGTTTGAAGACAATCCCCACTTCTCCCAATTTCTTATTTCATGGTCTAGCTACTCCTTATTATCTTCTCTCTTTCGTCACATTTTTAACCCGTCCCTCCTTGCTATTGGTCCACAGATTCCACCTTATATTTCTCTTTCACGGATCTATCATTGAGTTGAGACAGCATTAACACATGAAAATTAGTACTAATTTTTAAATTTTAAGGTTTTAAGATTATTTTTCCAAAACTATTGAGGCTTACGCCAGTTGAACCCAATAAAAATCGCAACACATTTCTGATATTCTCAGGGATTTTCAGAAAAAAAAAATCAAATGTACCATGTGATGGCCAGAAAATGATACAAAATCAACACCACCACACAAGCACCCTCAACGTTCCGCCAAATGGGACTGTTTACAAAAAAATTTATGTGCTTTTATGCACGGGAATTTTATCAAACATATGGTGAACAGTATTAAGCCACGGACCTATGCAAAAAAAAATACCAACAACAAGAGGTTCAACCCAATCTTTTAGGCCAGCCCCGACAGTCAGGGGAGTGTTCCCCGCGTGACAAAAAGTCCGGATTGCAGGGAGCAGTAGAAAGTAGACAAACAAGGAGCCTCCACGTGCTGCAACCCAATATCCAGCAATAAAAATATTGCTTGAAAGGGATAGGCAAGCTTTCATAGCCAAAGGAATCGCAAAGCTCCCCCCTCCGCCCTCTCTTCCCTATCTCTCGAATAGCAGGGGGCCCGGACAGACCTCCCTTCGGTCGTGCAGCACCGTAGGGAAGCCCCTCCAGTCGTGCAGCACCGGAGGGACCTTCCTCCGGTCGCACAGTACCGAAGGAGGTCCCCCTCCGGTTATATAGACCAGAGGAGGCACCCCCCGGTCTTGCAGACCAGAGGGACCCTCCCTCCGGTGTCTTGCAGACCAGAGAGAGGCCCCTCCGGTGACACGCGACCAAAGGGGGGCCCCCTCCGGCCCTTCCTCCTCATGCGTATGCAACAAAAAGAGAAAGGAAAAAAGGGAGGGGAGGAGCCTTAACCTCTTCAACTTCCACCGGTGACACCACACCTCCCCTCTACTCTCCAACACCTATAAAAGGGGAGGGACACACACACACACACACACACACACACAGGAGGGCGCGGCTAAAGGAAAAGACACACACACACACACACACACACACACACACACACACACACAAGCAAGAAGAAGACAAGAAGAAGGAAGAAGAAGCTCCAGGCTTGAAGCATGCTAGAAGCCTGCTGGGAGCGGCCTCCCCTCTCAAGCCTGAAGACCTCCTGAAAAAGAAAAATTACAAAAAGACCCCCATATCGGGGTGTGTTGACCAAAAAGCCCCCGGACATCAGGGAAACCTCATGTATTGCTTGGGATTTGCCATGAAGCCCATGAAAATCATATGAAGGTCAGAAATATGTCAAAATCTGGCGTTTTGATGTAAAATCATGGAGAAACCCGTACAAAAGCCAAAAATCGCAGTTTTATCCCAAAGTTTTGCAGAAGATCAGGGGCTTGAAGATGAACTACACCAAGAGCCGTACACTAGGGTCAACATGGAGGAGAGGTCACTCAGGAGGGCAGCATTTATATTGGGATGTCAAATAGGAGAGTTTCCATTCTCCTACTTGGGCCTACCTTTATCACCATGAGCTCTCCATTGTAGGGACTGGCAAGCGGTGGTGCAGAGGTAAGAGTCAAGGCTCGTAGGTTGGAAGGCGAGGCTACTCTCTTATGGGGAAGAATGGTTTTATGCAAATCAGTACTTGACAGTTTGCTTATCTATTACCTCTCCATTTTCAAGATCCCCAAAACCATTGCCAAGAAGTTGGAGTTCATCCAAGCTAGATTTTTCTAACATGATAGTGGGAAGAGTGACAGGGGCTGGCATGACATTACTTGGGGCAGAGTTTGTATGCGCAAAGAAGCAGGAGGAGTGAGCATCAAGAACATCACAGACTTCAACCTGCCATTACTGTGTAAGTGGCTATGGAGGCTCGGAACAGAAGATACCGAGCTGTGGCCAACTCTTATAAGGCAGAGATACTATAGCAAGACCGGAGAGTGGGATCTATCACCAGCTTCTATGTATAATGTCTCACCGGTTTGGAGAAGCATCATCCAGTGTGGCGACATCATCAAATCCAATGTTCAGGTCACCTTGGGTAATGGACAGAGGTGTATGTTCTGAAAGGACAGATGGTGAGGTGAATTTACATTAGAAGAATCCTTTCTGAAGCTTTTTGCGACTTCGGCCACATCCAGAATCTCCATGGCATATTCCTTTGACACAAAACTATCTGCGGGCATATGGTCACCTACTTTCAGGAAGAACCTTACACATGAAGAGATGGACCAACTAGAGGATCTCTTGCTACTCCTCCTAGACTACAGATTGGTGAGCAGCAGATTGATAGGTGGCTGTGGAGATGGAAGAAGGAGGGAGTCTTCTCAGTCAGGTCTACTTACACATTCATTTCAAATGGGAGTGTGTGTCACTGCTTTACTCCACAGATTTGGGCTCCCAAGACCCCGTTCAAGGTGAACTTGTTGATATGGCAAATCTCTCAATGGTCGGCTACCCACATGCGACAGGATTGCACCATGCCTTCATGATATAGCAACCTTGTGAAGCTTGTGTGGGGAAGAAGACGCAGATCTTCTTAACCACCTTTTCATAGGATGTCTCTTCTCTAAAGAGGTATGGACTAGGATCGGCGACAGAATTCACCACCCTTTAGGTCAATTTGAGAGTGTGCACCACCTCCTCCTCAAATGGCATTAAGAGGTGGGGCCTAATGGGGGACAAAATAATATGCTACTCTTTGGGCTTCTTGGAGCGAAAAAAACAAAAGAATCTTCAGAAGCGAAGCCAGGGTAAAGAATAGGGTTGTTTCTTTTGTTTGTGAGAGGGTGTGTGCTTGGGTGAAGTGCCTTTGTGAAGTGGAGTCTCATAACTCCTCACTTTTCTTTTTGTTCGGAGGTTAACTTGGGCCATACCTTCTTGGTGTGGAGGCTCTTGTATATGGACTTTGGGGAGCTGACTGCTTATACTTGTAAATTCCCTTTTCTTTTGACATTAATACAATTGTGGCACCATCCACTTCTCAAAAAAAAATAACAAAATCTAACAATGATTCCTACAGATTCCACCCAAGAGAGGTTGGATGTCCTTTCCTCTCAAACTGGATCCCAAAGAAGGAACAAGCACCAACATGAAATTTCAAGAATGAGAAGTTCAACCTTCAGAAGTTCATCCTAAAGGCAGCTTTGGCTTTGGAGGCAAGTTGGAGGACTTTGTCACAGGCAGGGCAGTAATTGTTCTAGGAGTCTCCATTGTTGTTTTATTGTTTCGGGGGTGGGGGTGTGTAGAAAGGCCACGGCAACTTGCTGTAGGCCATTTTTGATGTATATGGATTTTTTGGGAACTAATTTGACTACACTTGTACATCCCCCCATTTTTTGATTTAATAGAATTAGTGGTACCAACCACTTTCAAAAAAAAAGTAATTGTTCTGGGAGTTTTCTTTTGGTTTTGCTGTTTATTTTCTTATTGGGGATTGATGTACCTTGTATTTGCATTCAGGCTGTATCAAACATAATCCGGGTTAGCAGTTGTTAAATTAGAATGAGTAGCATGTGGACAAGGACTTTTTCCTCTTCATTATAATTGTAATTTGAAACAAAATTGGTGGCATAATCCACAGAATTTTCAGAAAAAAAAAAAGCATTCTAAAAATAAATTGACAAAAAACTATGACCAGTTCAAAGCAATAAAAGTTAATATATTCAAATAAACGGTGAAGATTCAAAGCCATAGGAATAAGAAAGGCTGATCAGTGTTTGCTTTTTAAGAAATCAAACAAACTGTATGAAATTAACTGTCATTTTAGTAAGTTTCAGAGATAATGTTATACCAGTCCCACAAAGATTTGAATGAAGCAGAGAAGTCAACAACTAGTCCTTTCATATTTGTTTTCTATGGGGATGGGACAGTGGTTCTCACCACTCCCAGGAGAGACTAATCTTTGTCCCTGGGTGTCACAAATTGTAGTCTCACTAGGCTACAAAAAGTTTGGCAGATCGCCATGCAGTTTTTCATTAACAAAAAAATGATGCACAGTTTTCATTTGAAAAAAGAAAGAAAGAAAGCAAGATATAAAGACTGACGACCAAGTACTAGATTTTTCTATACTCTGAGGTAAAGGACGTGGAATATTTTTGAACATTTACACATGAGCATGTGCTTGGAAAGGAGAAGTTGAATCCGACTTTGCAGGTAAGCATGTAAATGCGGATGTAAAGAGCACATGCTCATGTACACATACCAAGCCAAACATATTGTGCTTAGAGATGCACAGGCTAGCAAAACATTTTTAAAAAAAATTATCAAACATTTTTTAATAATACGAATGAACAGATTCTCTTGAACGTATACTTACATAACTTTCTGAAAGGATATGATATTGATCTATATTTGATCAAATATCAAAACAAAACTCATCAAATCACTCCAGTCAATATGTCAATAAAACCATTTAATTGATGTGTGAACATTTCATATGGAAGAAAATAGCAGCTAAGATTTTCTCATTTAAATTGAGACGATTTTGAGTAGATAAAAAGAACTAAAAATAGATGACAGTGGGAACTACCTTTTGAATTACACGGCATCCATACATCTGAAGACTCAAAGGTAAAATATGACCAGTAAGCTGATTTGCAAGTTGTTTCCTCTGTTCAGTATTCCCATGCTCAAAAAACTGAATAAAAAGAAGATAGCATGAGTTTCAGCATTACAGCTGTGTTCCTCCTCCAAGGACACCATGAACTAAAATATAAAGAAAATGTATTCAAGACTAAACTTTCTTTATAAGATTGCTGACAGTGTGAATTTGTATCAAAATAAAAGAAGCACTCAGTGAACAAACTAGAAGGATTGCTTAATTCTCAAAGGTACCGCCAGTTTCATACAACACACCTTTTGAATCACATAATTCCCAAAAACATCAGTCATTAATGTTGCTGCATGTGGAAGGACTTCTTCAAAAACAGATGCTTTCTCTTCTGCACTGCAACTTTCAAGTTTTTGCTGAATAAACCGACTTCCATGTTGGTCAGCACTAGTGACAAGCATGCAGAAAGATTTGTTTAAATAGAGAATTAAAAGGTCACACAAATATATGCTAGATAGAATAAAGAAACTATAGTCATTGAAAGTTACCTGAATTCAACAATGTGTCCAACAATATCTGACAATTCAAATCTACGGGCCTTGCTAGATTTCAATTCCTCAAGAAAGGAATAAGGTTTTGAATCATCAAGTTTTTCACGTCCCCTTTGACCTTGCCATCCAGAATAAGCTCCTACAGCTTTATTGGAACTGATAGGCATCCTTGCATTTTCATTTCTTCTCACCATAAAACTTGCCCCAGCTGCTGGCGATCCAGGAAGTACGGGGCTACCAAGAGGAGACGTAGCATATTGCATCATAACACCCATGCCCGGAGGGCTTCCATAATAATTTGGACTGGCAGCACCCCCCATCCTAGGGCTTGGCACACTGATGCTCCCACTTCTCAGATATGGTGACCTCTGATCAGGTGAATATGCAGGACCTTTGGCTTCATTGTAGCTATCCAACTGGTTTCCCATGCCACCTCCCCTAGAAACCATAGGATCAAACTGGCCTATACCACTATAAGCTTCCAATGACGGATGTTGAAAATACTGCATATATAAAGGATCAGTAAACGGTGGTTGAATTGCTAGTCCATAAAACTTGTATAATTGCTGAAGATCAACACCTGGTGTTATTCCACCACCTGTTGTGACCCCAGTTGTCCTGACATTGAGGTTTGGACTGTTAGGATTATCAAAAGCCACAGGGATTGCACTATGAGGTGGATACCCAGTTATAAATGGTGGCATAAGTGATGTATTTACAGCATATCCACCAACATTATATTGCGGACTGAATAAGCTTGACGAATGCAAGTTTGTGAGAAATGGATTTCCAGAAGTCACATAAGCAGTGGGAGTCGCATACAATGGTGTAATTCCAGTGGTTTGTAATACAGGTTGTACTTCAATTGGAGGCAGTTTTGACTGGCCATGAGAAAAATTATCCATTCCATTTTGTGCATGGCGCATTCCTTGAGAGAGTACCTGTGACTGGGCACCTTGACCATGAGACACAGTGCCTCGTGCGTGTAAATTATTTTGTAGAGAGCGATGTCGTGCATGTTGATTTCTGTGCTCATTGGATCCACTAAAATTTTTCATTTCAGACTCAACATTGGAAATGCTTGAAGCAACTACACCGGTGGCTAAGCCATCATTGACAAAGTGGGCATCACTTGTTGATTCTCCTTTTAGAGGAGGACGAGAGCCTGCAGTTCTGTCAGAAGGTGATGAGTTCTGGGGGGGGACAAGACGGTTCCGAGGAGCTCCAGTGAGTTCACTAGTTGCCATTGATCTAACTGAATGTACACCAGTATTTGATACACCAGCTACCAGAATAGAATTATCGATTGAAGAATCATGTTGAGGGTCAACAGTAGTATCTGATTTGACTGCTTCTTCTGTCACCCCATGATTTGAGGAACGAGACTGATTATTGAATACAGGTGATGGTGTACGTGGGAAATCCTCCTGACATTTTAAAAATCAGATACACATCAAAGAGAGCACCTTCTGTAAATGTGAAAACATGAAAATATTGTAAAGATCTTTTAACAGCGTAATAACATGAAACTGGAAATTGTTTCAATCATAGAGAACAAATGTGCAATACCAAGCAGAAAGAGCAAGTAAGACAAGACTGTTTCCCTATATTTGCATGATCTGACCAGACTGTGCATGTAACAATTACCCCTACCTCTCGATCACACTCATATTTGCACATGCAAAGGTGTGCATGAACATGACTGAACACTACTACATGCTGTAACAAAGCCACAGGATCTTAGAAAAGTGAATGATAAGGATCATGACAATATCGACTTAAATAGTTCCATGAAGGCAAAATTTTGTTGTTCACACCAAAGCAAAAAATTTATCTTAACTAATTATTGCTTTGCAAAAAGTGTGATCTGATAATGAGACAGCAGAGGGGTTCATCACCTGGATCAAATCAACCAGACTTTTATGGCGAGCTTCCCATGAAGACGTGAGTTGGCCAGAAATAAAACCACTGGTTCCCTCTAACTGAGTGTTAGAAGCCTGTGTTGGTGATCTGTCATCCTCGGGCTCCTCTTTATGAGGGGATAAAGAAGCTCTAGAAAGAAAAGCAGATCCATTACTGCTGTCATCAGAGGAGACCATCCGCCAATTACCTGTGAGACGGCCAATGCGATGTGCCAAATGCCGATTCTCCCGTGAGAAAAGAGGGGGAGGAAGCCTAGGATTCAAATTCACATTAGAGAGGTAATAAGCCAGGTAAGCTGGATCGGCACGGAGTTGCTCCTCAGATTCACAGTTTTGAATGGCTTCCGATATACTTGCCAAGTCACCATCTACACTAGTATTTTGCTGCCCAAAAATATTGCGGACTGCTGCAAAAGAACCCTCCATGCTAGGTGGTGCACTTCCACACCTATTAGGAACTGCCTCTTTCTTGTTCCCATGAAACTTATGATCCTTCATGAGTAATTCAAATTCTTGTGCATCTGCGGTATTGGATGATGAGCCAAATGTGATCGGCTCCTTGCCGGACGGCCAGTTTCTGGTTCCACTACCTACAAACCTCACTGGAGACTCTGTGGCCATCCTACTCAAAAAGAAAGATAAAGAAATTGTTTCTCACTGTCTCACTGTTGTGCAATTCTATGCCCTTTCATTTTGCATGTCTACTGAAGCAGTGAAAAAGTAAACAAAAGTACAGTTAGTTTTCATCCACTTCAAGAAAGAAAAGAAAAAGGTTTCCATCCCATTTGTTCAGCAGATTTGCTTTAAAAATGTAAAGCGTTAAATGAAAATAGAGTTTGTTTGTTCAAGGATGTAGAAACATTACAGGGAATTTGAGAGAGAATTTTTTCAACATGAAAAGAACAAAGACACATGAAGAATTGCTGGGCTGACCATGCATATTTGCATTTTTCCTAGAGAAAAAGAAACACCAAATGTAATATGAGTTCAACCAGGATTCGATCCTCCAACAGGTCATGCATGCACAGAGAAAACACATGCATCCAACAAACAAGGCGAGCACACATCAAGATTTTGCAGTGCCAATGCAAGGTTGTTCATAGGACATGTCCCATTCTCAACAAAGAGAATATGATAGCAACACTTTAGAAGCAGGAAGACAGGCATCTCCTGCTCCATAACAAGTTTAGCAGGTAACTCCTACACAAGCAACCCTACATGATTCCCTTCACTCTATTTTAGTTACCATGGATTGTGTCAAGGATCAGCTTTGAGGGCACACATTTTCACGCTTGTTATGGACATGCTAACTGCACATTCAAGATGTGGGCAAAAAATGTATGCAAAGTGGAGTCACACAACTCCTCTATTTTCCTTTTGTTGGGGGGTGAGTGAGGGCCGCACCACCATGGTGTGGGGTTTTTGTACAGGGATCTTTTGTAAGCACTTTGACTATACACATAAATCCCTTTCTTTTAACATTCAATACAATTGTGGTACCAACCACATTAAAAAAAATGCACATTCAAGAGGAAGAGCTGTCTTGACTACGCAATTGCAAACAATGTGATTCTGGTCACTTTCAAAAATTAAAAACAATGTGATTCTGGTAGATTCTGCACAACGTTAACAAGGGTGCCTTGCCTTCATACCAGCAGCACAATGAAGTTTGGAAGGTTAGAAGTCCATCAAAGGTTCATGCCCTTCTGTGGCTGGTACTCAGGAATTATGGAAGAAAATGGTGTCATGATGGAATATTATTTGATCCTTTTCTGGTATGGGAATTGAAGATGTGGATAATTTGATGATTTCTTTTACTATCAGCAAAGATGTTTAGAAAATTTTGGGGAAGCCAGCAGATTTTCAAGTCTCCCTCTCCGCTACTGAAACACATGTGGAATTACCTCCTGAGGCTTAAATATCTTAATCGTAAAGGTTCAAGAAACCATATTGTCCTCGTCTTAACACATGACATCTGCCGGAGCATTTGAAAAGAACACAATAGTTGGGTTACATAGAGAGTGCTTTTCTCGGGATTTTGTCTGTTTCTTATAATTGATCTAAATACATCCTCATCATTTCTTTTGACTGCTGGAAGAGAGCCTTCAAAGATCTGTAAGTTCTTTCAGTTTCTTTCTCAAGAGCGGGAGAGAAACATCTCCTCCACCCAACTTGTACTTCCTGTATTTAGTAATAAAACCAGTGGTGCAACCACAATATACTTTAACTGAAAAAGGGATTCTGGTGGATATCACTAAGAAGGATTCAAGTAAATACTGAGGCTATCAAAAGATGTTAGATGCTCTAGAATCCCAATGTCTGAAGATCACCAGGAGCAAGACAGAAATGTTGAGTACAACTTTAGTGGAAAAACAATGAGAAATGAGCATCCTACCAAGGAAGTCATCAAGATTTGACTCAAAAGCAAACAAAAAATCCAAATACATCTTACCTCAATAATTCAAAACATGGAGATATAAATAAGGATGTGATCCATAACACTTGGTTAATGGAGCGCCTCCTGGACTACATTATGATCATTGTACTTCTATCAGGTTAAGTGTAACTTTTAGAAAATAGTAGCTACGCAGAGCTGAGCAATGGTTGACAAAGAGAAGGAAGTAACTGAAACGAAAATGATTAAATGGATGCGTCTAAAGACAAGAAAAGATTATATACTGAATGGCAATAATAACCAATAAATCCATCAAGTTGTTTGCACTTGCACATGTCAAAGAAGACTAATAGGAGCACTGAAATGATAAACCATTTTGTGAAAGTCTACAAGAGGGAAAAGGAAGACTGAAAAGGATATGGATGGAAACAGTGAAAAAGGATTCAACATGGACTGCGTTGAGTATCAATATGATAGATGAAGACAAAATGGCAGAATAAGACCCATATCCTGACCACAGTTAACACTCCTTAGTTCTCTCTCTAGACTTTTCTAGAGAGAGAAGCTATGTCCCTTGTAGGGTAACTCCATGGGCAATGGCCCGTTGGGGGGGGGGGGGGGGGGGGGGGGGGGGGGGCCCTGCCCGACAGGCACTCTCCTGCCGACGTGCTACAAATGTGGGAGGAGAGGTCATCTCCGGCATTTCTGCCCGATGGTCTCGTCGCCGCCAGCGGCCCCTGTCCGATCGTTCGCGTCTGTGGTAAAGGGGAATGGCCTTCACGATCGTCTTCGACGTAGTGGTTAAGAGGTGGGGGTGGATAACAGCGCCTTTCCGGCGGAGCCTCTGGAGGCCAAGATGCGGGGGTTACGGAGGTGCATTGCGGCGACCACCTTGGAAGGGTCGGCTCCAGCTGAAGTCGTCCAGCGGCAGCTCGAGGAAAGCATGGGAGACGGTTGGGTGGTAACGCGTACAGCCATGGATTGTTACCTGGTGCTTGGTCAAACTGAGGAAGGAGTTGAGAAAGCTCTGGAGGCTGGTTTCCTTCGTGTAGGGGACTCTGTTCTCCGGCTACAAAGATGGGATCTTCACCAAGGGACCTTCCCCTCTCTGGGTAGCAGGAGGTTTAAAATAATCCTAGAGGGGGTCCCTGTGCTCCTTTGCGACGAGGGAGGGGGTTCAGCACTTGGTGAAGGAGTTTGAGTGGCTGGAGAGTGAGAGCTTGGGGTTCACCGACATGGGCTCTAGGACGGCAATCCTGGCGACCATCCAAGTCTCCAGTCCGGCGACCGTGCCAGGGGTCATCACGGTGGAGGTAGCCGGCAAGGTCTTCCTCACTCGGGTGTGGCTGCTAGAGGACGTGCAGGTTCAGCCGCCGAAGGTCTTAGGGTTGCAGGTGACGCGAACGGAGTTGAAGACGTACGGCCGATGGGTCGGGCAGGTGTTTTGAATTCAAACGCCCGAAGTTTTGACCGCCAGTTCGACAGTTCACAAGGTTGTCGGGTCGTGCGCTGGGTGGTGAGGTATCAGGCGCGGGTAGCGGGACTACCCTTAACATACCTGATACGCCTCTTTCACATGTTGGATCTAGGGGGGCCCGAACAGTGGCGTCACCCCCACCTGACACAATCCGCCTCACCCCTTCAGCCTACGACGGTGCCGGGGACGACATCGGCACCCTGCCCCCTCCCACAATTGGCCCTCTGCCAGTCTCAGGTGCTCGAGGGCCCGCTGCTGCGGGGCTCCAGTGGAGGGAAGGTGGCCGGCGGTCTCTGAGAGGTGGCCAGGAGAAAGAAAGGGAAGGCGTTGTCGGTCGAGCAGGAGTACAGCAAGTCGTGGATAGGAAGTTGCAGGCGGCCGACTCTACCTTCCTAGAAACGAGGGGCACCTTCCTCAACGTGTGTCTACTCCGCATAGCTTACCCTCTGTAGGGGTAGGCCAGATGGTAGAGAGGATGGCTCTGGGGCCTGGAGCGATCGCAGTATTGGGCAGGCCACTGGACCTTGCCACCTCCTGGCTAGGATACGGCGGACCACTGTCTCCTCACCAGGTTTCTTCCTCCACAGGCAGTGCCCGGGGCCCCTACCTTCGGCCCCGTGGGAGGTCTGGGAGATGCGCCGTCCAACTCTGCTTCTCTGGGCAGCCATGTTCTGCTCCTCCGTGGCTCTAACCCTGTGGAGGTCCTGCCTCCTACATCGTCCAGGAAGCAGGATGTTGGGTCTGCCCTTGTGTCGGCCCAAGACCCTCCTCTCAATGGATTGCTTCAGTTGATGGGTGATGGTGCTGACGGTGGGGGGAGGGGGGGTTGTGCTGCCGAAGGGGGAAGCGGTCCGTGGGCGTAACAGGCTAGGGGTTGAGGAAGTGAGAGAGTTGCTCATCGAAGAGGAAGTTATGGTTATGGAGCGTGCTAGGGGGGTGGCAGACCAGGCTGGGATTTCTTTCGAGGCGACGGAGAAAGACTTGAGGGGTGTCTTCTCTAAGATCAATAGGCATTGGAGTGCGAGTATCTAAAGTGGGGAACATTTCCGCTCGAGGGCTGGTAGGTGTGATGAGGAGGAAGAAGGACAGGGGAGGATCCTCAATCAAGTCATCAATGAGGATCGTTTCGTGGAATGTGAGAGGGCTGGGAAGGGTGGAGAAGAGGAGGCTGTGAGGGAGCTGATTAAAAGGTGCAAAATTAACATTTTATCATATGTTTGCAGGAGACGAAGTGTGAAGGGGATGGTAGTACTTTTCTTAAGGAGATAAGAGGGGGGCAGTTATCTCAGGGTTTGTGTCCCCTGTTGTGGGCAGATCTGGGGAAATTATGGTCCTCTGGAACCCATTCGAGGTGAAAGAGGTGTTGCAGGACAGGGTGATTAGCAGATGGGCCATCTCTTTACACTTCAGGAGTGTTAGGGAAGGCTTCTCTTAGGACTTCAGCGGGATACATGGGCCCCAGCCCAGGGAGGAGAAGTGTCAACCTTGGAATGAGTTGATTCTGTACCACCTCTCTTCACGTTGTCCGTGGTGTGTTGGAGGGAACTTCAATGCGGTCTCAGCATTGTGGGAGAGGTCAGGAAAAGCTTCTTTTGATGGAGAACTGGAGGAATTCTCTAGACTTATCCAAGAGACAGTTTTGGTGATTTAGACATGTCACAGGGTTGCTTCACTTGGTACAACTTGAGACATGTTGCTTCTTGCTTCTTGTTCTAAGTTGGACAAGTTTCTGGTTTCTATGGATTGGGAGGATCACTTTACGTTTGAGGTGGCTCGGCTGGCGAGGTCTATCTCGGACCACAAGCCCATTCTTCTGAAGACTTCCAGGGATTTTGGCAAGTCTAACAAGTTCAGGTTTGAGCAGGTCTGGCATAGAGAGGCTGATTTCTTGGAGACTGTTACGGGTGCCTGGAACGCTCTAGAGGCCAGGCCCACTGCTATGGGTACTTTGGTAAAAAAAATTGAAGCATACTGCGCAGATTCTCCATTCTTGGGGAGCTGATAAAACCCTCCCTGGGAGGGTGGCCAAAGAAAGGATTCTTCAGCATCTGGCGGGGTTAGACAGCTTGGGAGAGGCAGGCCTTATAGATTATGGATGAGGAGGACACCAGTTTGATGAATTACTGGCTAGAGAGGAGATTTACTGGAGACAGAGATCAAGGGATAGATGGATTAAAGAAGGTGACAGAAAGACAACCTACTTCCAGGGGATTGCTTAGGGGAGGTGGAGGGTCAACTCCATTTTTAACATCAAGGTGGGGGACCGCTCTCTCTCTTCTAAGGCAGAGATCAGAGATCGGGCGAGAGTCTTTTACTCCTTGTTGTTCACTGAGGAGTCGTTCAGCAGGCCGAGGATTGCTGACGACCTTCTCCCTTGCCTTTCCCATGGGGGGAGGGAGCCTATTTCGTTGCCCTACTCAGAGGAGGTCCACCAGGCTGTGCTTTCTTTGACAGGGGATAAAGCCCCGGGCCCCGATGGCTTTCCCTTAGTCTTCTTCCAGAAGTGTTGGGAGTTATCAAAAAGGATCTCATTGCGGCAGTAACAGAGTTTCAGGAAGGGGGAGCTCACTTGGGGGGCAACAATAAGACCTTCTTAGTGCTCATTCCTAAGAAGACAGGTGCCTAAGATTTTCGGGACTTTAGGCCCATCAACTTGCTCAATGGTACTTACAAGATCATCTACAAGGTGTTAACAGGGAGATTAGTCACTGTCATAGACAGCTTGATCAGTTATTTCCATAATGCTTTCATTAGAGGGAGACATATTTTGGACAACTTCTTGGTGGCACATGAGTGTCCTTTTGCTATGAAGCAACAGAG
>JAHNEJ010002034.1:0-51059 GCA_022559845.1 Amorphophallus konjac
CCCCTCCTTTCTTTTTTTTTAATTTCTTTTCTCCTCCCCCTTCTTTGTTTCGAAGGCAGGCTATATATAGCCTTTGTTAATCCGGCGCCCTGGAAAGGGGGCGCGCCGGATTTAACGGCGCCGGGGAACGAGTCCCCGATTGAATTAGCGCGCTGGATTTGGTGGCGCCGTATTAAGCGGCGCCGATGACCCTTCACGCGCCGTTTTAACTTGTTTGCTCGGCGCGGGTCAGCCGATGGGTCCGGGGATGGTTCCGAAAGTTCCCGTTGACTGTTCCTCTCGCCCTGGTCCTTGGAAAACCTTGACGGGGCGTTGACGAAGTTCTCGGCATGATGACTGGCCTTAATCGGAACTTCGTGTGCGTTCGGCTCGAGCATGCGGGTTTTCCGCTCACATGGTCTTGACACCGTAATTTGGGATGCCGGGCCGGCTTCACTTGTATTTGTAGCTTTTTGATTGCTTCTTCAGGGATGATCCCGAATACTCTCCCGAGCTCCCGGGTCTTGCCTTAGCGGCTGTTCATTGAAGCTGAGCATCTTTCATTTTCTTCTTTTCTATGGTCTCATCTTTTGTTCGGCTTCCTCCATTCTTTTTCTTCTTTTCTTTCTTTTCTTCTCTGTCGGCACAGGAGCACCTGATCAAAACTTAAGACCTACAGAAGCAGAAGTTAGGAAATGTTAGGAATATTTTCAGTGTCAACAGGCCCCTCGTCAAATCAGAGTCCAGTGCCAGGGGAAAACCAGTCAGAGGGCCAGACCTAGGACGCGTGGTCTGTGTGTGCACACGTGGTTGGGGACAGTGGACGCACGTCGACGGGCGTGACCCCAGCTAGTCACTTGTTCGTGGTTACTTGTACGGTGTCTGCGCCTCGGGTAGGACCTACCACGTCAGGCGGTTCACCTGCGGCGCGGTGTAAGACGTCAGGGGACGCTACCGGCTGTGCTTCTAGTGGGTGGTACTCCTGTCGAGTACGCAGTGACAGACTGTCAGTCGAGTGTTTCCGACCTTCGGGTTTTGCAGTTCGACCGTTGAGTTTCGGTCTCTCACCGTGGCACGCGTGTCGGTTTACGTGCCGTAGGGTCTTGTCTTGTAGAGTACAGGGCTTTCCCTTCCGAGGTACTTTCCTACCGCTAGCATAGTGGTTTCTCGTTTTACGAGGTAGGGTCCGAGTGATCCCTACTGAGTCTTGTTCCGAGACTCATTCTCTACGTGTTTTCACCGTGTTTCAGGTGAGGCACCGCCCCAGGGGAGCGCGTCTGGGGTGCAGCGTGGTGCGGGTGCCCAGAGGTAGTGCCAGAGGTCAGAGCCGGGGTATACCCCGTGTAGCTGTACTTTTCTTTCTTGTCACTGTACTAGTCGTGGACTGCTGTTATTGTTATTTTAAATTGTGGACCATGTAAAATGTTAATTCATTCCATGCTTAATATTATAACTGTTTAATTTCTGTAATTATTTGTGATACTTATGTAGTTTCCACACCATCCTTCTAACCCTTCCAAGTCTTCGGACTCGTGGGTGGCAGTGCGAGTCTCGGGTTATCGGGCCTTCCCGGTAATCTGATTCTCGGGTCATTACAGGTAGTCTAGTCGGCATTCCAACTTTGCATTACTTAGGGTCGTGTCTGGTGTTTTGTCCGAGTGTCGGCATGGCCATCCAATAGCTTCCCCGTGTCCCATGGATTACCGAACACCCGGATCTTATCCATGGTGGGGATACTATCTAAAATGGAAGGACCACCAGAACCACCCCAAAGGTCCGAAGCTCGGGACTTCTACGGCTCCGAAAACCCGAGTGACTACTTAGAGTGGGAAGCCGTTATGGACGACTACTTTGAGTGTTACCTTATGTCCGGTCCCGCGCAAGTCGACTTAGCCAAAAGGTGACTTTTCTATGAAGCCGCCGAAACATGGAGGGACATCAAGTACTTCCGGGAAGATAGGAGGCTAAGGCCCATCGAGTCTTGGTGGGATATGAAGAGAGCGCTTAGGAGGGTCTACCTTCCCCGTCCACCTACCTCCAACCACGGGGGTCATACCACTAGCCATCCCCACCAACTCACCCGCAATCAAGTGGGCCACACCTCCAGCCAACCCTGCTCCTTCCCCCCCATCCAAGCCCTCCAAAGCAACCCCAATCAAGTGGTCTGCCCAGTCGCCTCCAACTAAGTGGAAGCTTCGCTTCTAGTCGAGTCTAGGTCCACACCCGAGCCGAGAGCCGAGGAGCAAGTCCACTCCGAGGTCCCCACTCCAACCCGCTCCTTTGAGTAAATCGAGAAAAAGTTTTGGGATTGGTTGGAAAGACGTGCTTCTTCACCATCCGTGAGTGCTCCATTTCCATCTACTTCCGAACTTTATTCGGAACCATCTTATTTGGAGCCACCAAAACCCGAGCCACCCGTGTTTCTTACGGGAACGCTATACATAGCCGAGCCACTTCTTAGTTGGCTCAAGGATGGCTTGGTCCCACGTCCATATCCATCAATGGACCCCACCTTACCTATAGTGCCCGTCAACTCCTTCCACACTATCTTTCGGTCTAGTCACCATGTTGATACATTGGATGACCTTATTATGGGATTAGACGCGCAATGGAAGGTGACACATTTATTGGCCCGAAGCTTCGACCAACCTACTAGCCGTAGTTTCACCCATCCGGCCTTAGGGTCCATTACCTCCGTGTGCACCGTGGGTTGTATCACCACGGAGGTTCTCTTATTCCTCTCCATGTCGGCCGAACCCGACTTCATTCCCTTTTGCCCAAGGGAGGAATCTTATTTTCTACACATGTTCATCGTCCCACCGATCATAATGTATGACGGTGACTATGAATTTCAAACTTGGGACCATGTCATGTTGGAACCCATCTCACAGGGTCATACCTTATTCGACCCTTTTGACCCCTTCACTAGTGAACCTCCCGAGCTTTCATACTCACTCCACTTCTTCCGCGGAGTTCACTATCCCACCTTTTCCACTCGGGCCAAGCAACCTCTACATAGCCATAGGTCCGAACCATCATTTGGGGGTAACGAAGACTTTGGTTTCCCCGGCCCACCTTAACCCATCCTCGATACACCCACACCCGGCTCTCCTAGCCCTCTCAAGTCTCCCAAATCCAAAAGGCCGTCCATGCATGACTGGGTCATACTTGGACGTTTAAGTGTTCCCCATGCCACCCATCTCCGGTTACATAACATGCATGCATGGCACACATTCGGGTGTCCTGGTCCGCCGTCACACACGTACGGGTCGGACTAACAATAGGTTTGTCTAGGGTCATGCATGAGTCAATTTTTTGTTTGTGTGGTTTGTGGTTTGTTAGGAGTCTACATGTGTCTTGTGCAAGCTCATTGTCGGTCTCTTATGAGTGAGAGGCGAGTGGACTCGCTCGATGAGTATGGGATCAGTTCTACATCTCTGCCCCGGATCTAGTCACCTACAGGGACCCAGCGGTGATTCCTAGTGAGTCTTCGAGCCGCCTCCTTCCCCTTGAGAGTGACCCCACCCCGGAGTGTTCCACCACTAGCCCCTTCCCATAGCAGCATGCGCATATCGAGTATATACGGAATGAGCAGGTGACGATCACTTGGAGTGGAGCGTACCCACGCTATTTGGTACGGTGACAGATACATCGGCATTATTCGAGCAGCAGCACCCCTTACTCGACGGGGTCGAGTTCATCCCACCCGGGGAGAATTGATGGGGACATCAATGGCTTATGGGATTTATTAGTGAGTATTTGGCTTGTATAAGTGTGTCTTATGGGTTGTATGAGTTTGTAATTGTGTATTTGTTTGATTTCTTTCATTTGGGCTCCCTTGTAAGGCTTTTAACAAGCCAATGGGCCATATTCCATGTAGAATACATCAATGGGTTACATTTAGAAGAGTCCATTAAGGGGTTAGTTCATATTGGGTTCATATTGGTCTTTAACTCACTTAAAGGCCCAAGTGGGCTTTTCCCCTCTCATGGACCACCAAGGTTTGGAAGGCCCAAGGCTAGACATGGGTTATTGGACTTGAGTTGGTTGGCCTTGGACCAGCCTAGGCCCAAGAGAAGCCCATGAAGGGGGCGCCCTCTTCTTTGGCCTTATTAGGCTAGGTAGGTGAAATTTAGGTGAAGTTTGAATGGAATTATATAGTTTGATTAGAATTTGTTTAATATGTTTTGACCACATGGGAGAAATAGTTTCTTCCATTCCCTTAATACCCCTTTCAGATCTAGATCTGAGGTCATTTTGTGTCTTTTTACATTTTGTATAAATCCTTGTATTTTCACATTTTGTTGGAATTAATGAGAAGTAATTGTGTGAATTTCTTGGAGCTCTTGGAGCTTGGTGCGCCCCCTCCCTCTCCCTCTGGAATTCCTTCTCCCTCTAGAATTCCTTCTCCCTCTTCTGTATTTAAGTGTTGTGTCCCTTCTATCTTAGCCCCTCCACATCTGATTTCATTCTGTGCCGCCGCCGCCGTTCGTGCCGCCATCGAGTCGCCACGAGCCACCGTCGGAAGTTTTGTCCAGGTTCTGTCTTGCTGGACAAAAGACCACTCCGAGAATTTTAGCTCCCAATTATCTCATCTTCTGGAGCTGATATTTTCAGGGTACGATCTAAGGTCCATCATAACCCTCCATACAAATTGAAAAAAAATTATAGCCCCGTTTTATAGTTTTCCATTTTCGTGCATCTCCACCCACCAGTTCTGCCTTTTGTTTAGATCCAGTCACAACCACCCTGAGTTTTACCTTCTTGGTCCCATTTTTGATTTTTTCTGGAACACCCAAAATTACTGGAGGTTCTACCCACCATCCCCTCCCCTCAAGAATTTTCGTGGAATTTCTAAAGGTCTTAACATATTTTCTAAAAATCATTCTCAGGTCTCCCACAGTTTTGTCTGCCAGTGTCCAGTTCCGACCACCTACCCGTCTAAAATAGCTTTCCCCATTCAAACCTCCACCAATCCCTTCACAAAAATTATTGCCATTTTCCTCTCCATCCCCTCTATAACTTTCATGAAGAGCTTGATGCCTGAAACTGAGGTCTATCCCGCGGTCAAAGGCAGTTCTCAGAAAACTGCTATGCCGTTCTGAGATTTTAGGAACTGTCCAATAGCAACTTCAAAAATAAACAAAGGCCAGATCCGTGCAGATCCAGTTCATCTCTCTGGTCCTATATTGAAGGACTTCAAAAGAGCTTTCCAACGGTACCTTCTGTGCCTCGATTCAACATCAGGATTGATCACAACAGCCGATTTCTCCGGATCGCGCGTCGGAAAATAGAACCTGCAGGTCCGTGGGCAGCAACTCCAAAGTGTGGAGGTCGGAGCCGACCGGCCTCCGACCGGTGTTTCCGGCCGACTGCCATCCAGGGAGGCACGCCACCAGGGGTCTCCATCACAGTGGGACCCACCCCAGCATACCCGGAGGGCAGCGTCGTCCGTGGGCCCCACAGGCCCATAGAACACGCCGTCCGAACCGCGTCGACGTGGTGATCAAGTGCAGCCCGTCAACCCGAGATCGGTCCTCCCGAGCCCATTTGTGTAGCCCTTTACCTCCCTGCGTGGAGTGGGTGATATTTCATTGCTGTAATTTAATTCATTACTATTACCGGGAGTTACCGAATTCGGCCGGGATCATCTTCCCCATGCCGGGAGCGTGGAGGTATCGTGTTCTCTCCCTTACTTGGCACTTTACTTTATTCGTATATATTTCATATGCCACTGCTAGAGAGCATGATAGGGTAATTAGCTCGCTTCATATTATTACATTACCGCTGCTGCGAGAGAGAGCGTGACCGTCCCACGACCCGATCCGGGCACAAGAGAGAGCCGACCACCCTAGCTCACTGTCGATTTATAAACCGTGCACGTCCGACGCTTCCCTCGCTAAGGGACGATCGCGAGTTTGCATAGAGTCCAAGGATCGCATTCCAATTGGAGTCGAGTCCGTGGTCCATCCCGCATCACGTTGATGCTCAGACCCTGAACGTGCTCAGACTTATATGTGTACAGACTTTACCTTGTGCATAGACCTTTATTATGCATGTGCTTAGACCTCGAAGTATGCATATGCACGGACCTTGTAGCATCATATGAAAATGTGCACAGACTTGGATAATGTATGTGCATGGACTTTATATGGCAAGATGCAAATGTGCTTAGACTTGATAGTACACAGTCCAAATGTGCACCGACTTGGTTGTGCAATGTGCACAGACTTTATACTGCAGTATGAAAACATGCACAAACCTTGCACAAAACATGCACAGACCATATATGGCTATATGCAAGACATGCACAGACTTTGTATGCACTACTGGAAAACATGCACAGACCTAGTAATGCTAAAAGTGAGAAGATGCTCAGACTTATCCTCGCAGATGTGCACGGACCTTGAGGTTGAACGTGCACAGACCTTAGTCATGCAAGATGCCAATGTGCACCGACTTCAGTCATGCACAATGCAGACGTGCACAGACCTAGCGTTGTTAATGCAAAAGTGTGCACATACTTTATATCAGCTGTGCACAGACCTCAAATGCACGCTACAGGATCTGCACCGACCTTATGCGCACTTGAATAGAAACATGCACCGACCTTGTATGAAGTCATACAAGATGTGCACAGACTTCAAATGCGTTCTTCAACATCTGCACTGGCCTTCTATGCATTTCTACAGAAACGTGCACCGACCTTGTATACAATCATACAAGACGTGCACAGACCTTATATGCAAACATACAACATATGCACCGACTAGATATGCATGAAGAATAAGTGTGCACCGACCTTGTATATCACACTAGAAATATGCACGGACATTCTATATGCTTAAGGGAAATATGCACCGACCTTGATATACTCTTTAATGAATATGCAACTTCCTGTGATCTGATACTTAGACAAAAATAGATTTGTTTGAGGTATTTATGCATTTCAGTCTCAACATGATTCATAGAATGCCATTATCAAAATCAGGGCTCCAACATTTCTAAGATATTTTTCTGTTTTCTCAAGCATGGAGATTTTAGACAACAATGATTTATTTTGTTCACGCAAGTCATGACAATCATTTTTAATTTTAAGAGATGTTTTAGATTTTCTAGTCATTTCAAGGTCTTCATTCATACAAGACATCTCATCTGAAAGTAATTCAACTTTGGATTCAAGATATTCATTTCGGTCTTCCAGATTTTTAATTTTGATTCCAAAGTTTTGTAATTTTCACAAGAAGAATTAACATGCACATTTTCATCATTTTTCTTTTTCAATCTCTTGATTTCAGATTTGACCTTTTGTATCAACCTAACAGCTCCTCATAAAGATCCATTAACTCTTCAAAAGAAATTTCCTCACCTTCGGATTCTACCTCTGAGCTTTCTTTGCTTTCTTCATCATTAGCCATTAAGCTTGAACCGACTTGGAAATTTTCTGCATTTGCCACATACATAGCCAGCATATCCCATAACTCTCTGGCTGAGCTGCAAAAAGAGATTCGAGAAAGAACATTAGACTCTATACAATTCCGCATAAAATTCAAAGCCTTAAGATTGATATAATTTTTCTTTACATGCTTGTCACTCCATTTAGCTTCATTTGATGGAAGTTTATGTCGACCATTACATATAACTTCCAAGATTTCATGCTCATTAAAACCAAAATAAGCACACATGCTATTTTTCCAAGAAATGTAGTTATTACCATTATAACGCGGAGGAAGAGTAAAACTAGACATGTTGCTCAATAAGAAACTCGCCAACAGGGATCTCTCTATAGGTCGTTAGACCTCAAGAAAATAGAGTCGTGGCTCTGATACCAATTATTGGTCCCGGGTAGGCGAGCAGACAAGAAGGGGGGTTGAATTGTCCCCCACGCATTATGGCAAAATTAAAGCCATCTAAGCAATATTAGAGCAACTATCAAATTTAAGCTAAGATGAAATGAGATTTGAATCCTAAAAGAGATAGTTCACTCAGCCTTTCTGATCTCACACGATTGACTAAACAGATATATCAAGCAAACACTTCTCATAGTGGAATTTAGACAAACAAGCAATGTGTGTGTGAACAAGATGTGATTTGAAAAATAATCTCTTGTGAAAGGGATAGATGACAAGGAAACATTCACACAAACCAAACCATAGTGCACATGGATTTTTAAGGTGGTTCGGGACCACGACGGGCTCCCTACGTCCACCGCTCACCCGGTGAGGCTTCACTCGGGGATAAATTCCCAACACGGAGGTGACGCTCCAACAACACGCAAGACGACCCCTGCACACACATGGGGAATAACCTCCCCACGAGGAGAACTCTCCTCACGCTATAGACACAGCAACACGGGGACGGACCCCAAACGCTCTAGATTGTAAATCCAATAGCAACGCACACACACACACGCTACAACAAACGCAGCACAAACGACACACACGATCGCACGCATGCAATCAAACCACACGTTGCACAGATGCAGCAACCAAGACACGATCGTAAACAGATGGTCCACACACACTATTTTTCAGTTCGGAAAAATTGAATCAGATATCCAAAATATGCTCAACCCATAATACAGACCATGAAATACATCACAAAGAACAGATAGAAGATGTAGAAATTATCCCCCTTTGTTTTCAATGGCCAGAAGATGATGTTCTTTGAAGCACAAGTCGGAGGGAAGATGAATGCCGTCGATTTGAATGTCAACGCGTTCCTCTCTTCAATCCGCTCCACTTTCCTTTCTTCCTCAAACTCCAGAAATCACTTGGAGGAGATGAAATCTTCCTTTCTTCTTCTTCCTCTTTTCTTCTTCTCCCTTTTCTTCACCTGCAAGATAGAAACAATAAGCACGTAAGGGTTTTTCTTCTTACAAATTTGTAGGTCATAAGTATTCATATATAGAAGAGTGCAAAAGACCAATATAGCTCTTATAGAATCCTCTAAAAGACTCCCAATAGGTCTACCAAGAACCCAGGGGCATAATGGTAAAGTTTAGACCCTAAATGGATTGAGTTTAATGGGTTTCGGACTGAGTTTGAAATAGCGTTCACCGTATTCGGTCGACCGAAATTGGCCGTCGGTCGACCAAACTTTTACAGGTTTCAGTCTGGAGGGCACTGGCTAGTTCGGTCAACCGAACTTCCCAGTTCGGTCGACCGAACTCTACTGTAGTTCAGTCTCCTGGATGCTTTTTTTTTTGGTCAACCGAACCCTTGCCTTTGGTCGACCGAAATCCTGCAAAACATAAAAATCAAGAGAGATTAGTTGGAAAACAAGGTCAATAGCCCCAAGTGAAAGATACATGAAGTATACTCATGAAAACCAATTAACAAGGAGTCTAAAGACACTTTGAAAACTTATCATCCACATCTTCTCATCAAGATTATATATCAATGAATTTGTGCAATAAGAGTGAGCATCATGAGACCAAATTCCACATGAATGATATAGAAGGATTTGAACACTTGATATCTTTACTAAACCAAGGATGAAAACACTTTGTCAAGTTAATTATCCACACCAAAAGATCAAGATCATATCACAATGAATTTAGACCACATGAATGAAATATGTAACCAAATCTTCCAAGATTGATGTGAGCATTGAAAAACCAAGTATCATGGATCATGAGAACATCACTCACTCATTTATGCCAAGATTTGCATGAGGAGTTCATTAACACTTAGCTGGCTCATAAAGCCTTAGAAAAATATGCATGTAGTGCATTCAAGTCAATTAAGAACTCATGAGCAATCTATTGAATACAATCAAACCAAATCACAAGTTCATGCACACACCCAATCTTTCTCAAACAAAAGTCAACTTCATAAGCCATGCATTTAACCAACACTTATGAGCCTCAAAATGCATGAAGGAAAAAGCATGTAAATCACATGAACAATTTGATCAACTTTCTTAAAGTTCAATCATGACCTTTCTTTACAATCTCCACAACCAAGACAAAGTTCAAATCATCATGTATCTAGGCAATAGGATCATTATCATACCAACTTCCACTTAAATATGCATTACAATCTTGAACATGTAACTAGCCTCAAAAGTCTCATGTGAAAAATCTTGAATTGCTAAAACCAAATGACCATGAATCCATACAATGAGAGAGCATCATTAAAATCACATCCATCAAATTTCAAGTAAATAGATTGAGCATATTTCAAGTCCAAAAATCTCATGTGAAAAATACATGAAAATACCCAATCAAGATCTTGAGAACCTATTTGATGAAATGCATTAACCATAGAAGGAGTCGACACAAGACAATGAGTGGGTCAACTCCCTTTTAAAAGAAGATCTTCATTGATGCACTCCTTTGAGTTCCAAGCATGAACCATGGATTTTGATCCTACAAGTCAAGATATTCAAAGCATATGCTCCTTAATCAACTACCATTCATATGACTTTCAAGTGAGATCGTTGAAGTCGTCCTTCAACTCATCAAACAAGATGCAAACATGTTGCTCAATGAAATACACACACAAGCACAATCATTTTGTTGTCATTAAAACCAAATACCAAAATCAACTAGGGGATGCAACACGGCCTCCTCAAGGTATGGAAGAAAAGAGGGCACACTCCCTGCCACATAAGACAACATATATATGGCCATAGATAAGGGCATAATAATGCTGAGCCTTCACCATGAAAGACCTCCATTCAGGCGGCATCCTCCGGGCACAACCACTCAAGCACTAGCCTCTTTCCTTCTGAGAGCCCTACCTCCTTCTTTCTACTAGCTTACGAACTTAAGCATCAGAGGGTTCTAACAGGAAACATCAATCCACCATAGTGAGACCTTTTTCTTGCAGGAAAACTCAGCAAGATACTATCAAGATAGTGGCTACTTTTGACAGGCCAACTGAGAAGCCCTACAAGACGCTCTCATGCGTTCAACCACACAGTATGGGACTAACGACCCGGATTTTGGCCGCTAAGCCCCAAACCACCAATCAAGAAAGTGCCCAGGGCCTCCTCGGTGCCATTCCAGTAGCCGAGTAGACTCCAAGCCCCAACACTTCTACACGACATTCCCAGGGCTTCTCCAAATGGCCTTGGAGTCCACATCTTCCAACCTAGAGATCCGCGACCCCTAGTTGACCGGCAAGATTGCTTCATCAAGCAGGATTCCAGCATCAATGTCCTCCGACCTCATCTCAGGGCTCCCGGCTCAGTATGCCTACATAGAGTCCAGCCTTATCCAGACCGCCCCCTCGAGCTCCATAACTTGGCGAGGCTCCATACAACCCTACATCTTCAAGCTCAGTTCCTAGGTGTCACATCGCTCAACCTCATCTTGGGCCAAGCATGAAGCACTCCAACAACGAAGGTAAGTAGAAGCTGAAAATACCTTAATGAAGGGTTCTACCAAGAAGCAGGCGCAGTGTTGTAAACCTCACCTCACTCTGGTTAGCAGCAATATACAAGTCGTCGGCCAGAGGAGCCTCTACTCCGTACTCAGGGCCGATTGCAAATGATGCCCAAGAAGGCTCCAAAGCCCCATGAAGATGAGCAGAGGCCTAGGAAAGATAACACTCGACGGCACCATCAAGGGCAGTCAATAGTGGCTCAGATGATCGGCTTTGGAGCTCACCATGTCAATGGAGACACATTCTCTTCTTTCTCAGGTTCTATATCTTGACCCATTCACTCTTTCTCAGGCTCTGTATTTTTACTTTTGCTGATAATATAACTCAGTTCCTATGAATTCAAATGCAAGTGTTGTAGCGCACGCAACAATACACAAAAAGAACAAAATACATGTTTGATGAAATACATTGTACACATTCATAAGAATAGGGAAAACTTTTAAAACTAGATGTTAAAGAATTCCTGGCCATAAAATCTTCCTCAAACGTAAAATCTTCAACCTAATATTTTTATAGGACATAAACGTTCTTTAGTGGCCATGGATTCAAATATTTTCCTTTACAACAAGTAATGCAAAAAAATGGAGATGGTTTCATCACAGAAGTATAGCAGAATGTTGACACATCCAATTTCTATCCACACATTTGCTTACACTTAAAAACATATAGTTTCTTCTCCTCACTGTGTATTCTGACGACAAAGTGTTGTTGTGTCCACACCATTTGTGGAGTTGCAGTCATTCAGCAATGAGGCACCAAATTCTTGCTCATTTGATAAAGTTATTAAATTAATGATCTATTCATTACGAATTGTTTTACTGGATAGCGAGCAAGAAGGGAAGTAAATAATGTTGGATTTAGTGATTTAAAATTTTCAATGTTTGAGTCCTAGTGTGGTTTTGTCCCATATTGGAGGATGAAAAAAAGTTTTCATCTACTTTTCATTGGGACTCTTTACTACCTTGTGCACTCCTTTGGGGACACCATAGTAGTTGGGCAATTTGAGCTTATTGGGCTCTTTGGTCCACTTCCTATTTAACGCACACGTGTATTGCCTTGCCTTGCCGATGTCGTGTCATGCGTGCATGAGATATTTGATGTTTAATTTTATTTTATTTTATTTTTAACCGTGTGACCAAGTGTCTTTTGGTTTCTATTCGTGTCTCTATCCCGCATCCCTATGGAAATGGAAGTGTCTGTTTATGTGCTTGACCAGTTTTAGACTCCCGTTGAGAGTCTATTTAGAGGAGAAGTTCTTCCCAGGGTTGAACTAATGTGAATTGTGCATCCTCTCATTTTCTTCCTCTCCGTCATCTTTCTCTGCAAGAGCTCAAAGTGGTCAGTTGTGGTGTTCGTCCCGGCGTCACAACTTGGAGTGCACCTTTGCGCCGCCATCATTTGGGTCATCGTATCTTAGGGGAAGTTTTACCATGGAGCCTATTTCACCGTGTAGGGGTGAAACGACTCTAAATAAAGTGACATCACACTTCGACCTGAGTTTGATCTTTCTAAACTTAAATTCCATATATTATTTGTTGATCCGCCTGATATAGAAATCCCTCGATTGTGCATCCACGAAGATGTATATATATAACTTTTCCAACAAATAATAGGGCATGAATCTGCTTTATCATCAAGCAAGTCATGTTGGCAGAATAATTCGCATGCATCTATAGAGATTATACTATAAAACATTGGAAGGACGGGCTCGCAACGCCTCTTGCAGTCTCAATCACTCTCCATAGATGATCCTTCACTCCAGATGTACCACCTTCCGACAGATATACCATGCACTTCTTTATGGACTGCAGCAGAACCGAGCCCTCCACCCCCACCATTTCTCTTTACGTGGCAAGAAGAGGCAAGATTGCCTCCCTCCATGCATACATCCGCTCACAAAGCAGTTTCAAATTCTCTCCTTGGAAGGTAGTTCCCGAGTGGGCCAAGTGTATGGCCTTGGACCGCGAGTCCAATCACCCAGCCTGGGACTGGGGGTTTTTCGGTTTCCCTGGGATGGGGGATCGGCATGGTGGCTTGTAAGTTACCTTGGGAATCGTGCTTCTGTGTTTTCCGCGTGGACCGTGTATGTGGCCTATGGACTGTGAGTCTAATTACCCAGCCAGGGGCTGGAGGGTTTCTTGGTTCCCTTTTCTCAGGGAATGGTCTCAGCAGTTGTGAACTGCCTCGTGAGACATCGTGCTGAGGTTTCTGACCCTAGGGCTAGGGCAGATTGACGGCGTGGAGCCGTTCGGTGTAACGGTCTTGACCCTGAGTCTCATGACTCAAGGACCGTTGGATTTAGTGAGTCTAGAGGACTGTCCAGAGTCTAGTGGCTCGGCGCCACTTGGTTCTTCTCGACTTTCGCACAGGGTGTGTGCGTGTTTCTCGGAGTTTCTCCTCGGAGAGTGGTCACATTAGTGACTCCCCACTAGTCGTAGCCTTCCGATGCGCGAGTGGTCCCACCAGTGAGCGGTGGCGAGGCTACCCCAGAGAGATTATTTTTAGGTTGGTTACCATTGGGCCCCATGTCTTGCAGCCAGAGTCCGGCTGAGGGGAAAACCAGTCAGGGGGCCAGATCTACGACACATGGTTTGTGTATGCACACGTGGTTGGGGGCACTTGGACCCGCACTGACGAGCGCGACCCCATCTAGTTCTTGTTCTGTGGTTACTAGTACGGTGTCCTGTGGACACCAAAAATTGCACACCCAAATATCACGCCCGGCCTCGCGTCAACAACGGCGCCGAGTGAAGAAGCCCGGGAGAGACTGATCGCTCGGGCTCCCCAAGTATGCATACTGCTGTGAAACCGTCTCCGGAGTCATGACATTGAAGAGAAACCAATCACCAAGAGTCCCACAATCCATGGGCCTCGAAGAAAATTAAATGTGCCACGACTCGTGCGCACAACTGGCTCAAAACTGCCCATTTTGGCCCTCCATCGGCACGCCCCAATGGCCTTCAGCGGCACACCCCAATGGCCTTCAGCGGCACGCCCATCAGGGTCTTCAGCGGCACACCCCCTGGGACTCCCAGCGGCACGCCCTTAGGGGCTCCAGCGGCACGCCTTTTTGGCTCCCCTGCGGCACGCTTGTGCAGCCCGCCGACGGCACAGCGGCAAGCCTTTTCAACGGCTAAACGACGTGGTGCCCATGCCCTACGCATCCTCGGCGCGCAGTGAGCTCTGTGAGGTGTCAACCATGGGTTGGGCCACGCAGGGTACCCCACTGACAGCCAGGACAGGAGCAGGTCAAACCCATCATCACACCCGGCTTCCCGCCTTCGACAGCCATGCTCGAAGTCCCCGGTGGCTGGGGATATAAAAGGCCTCCTGTTCGACAAAGGAAGGAGGGTTTTTTTTCCCTGGCAGGAGAAGAAGGAGACACATAGAGAGAAGAAGAGAGAAGCAAAGGGGGAGCGTTCCGGCGTGAGTCTCCTCCGACGGCCACCAGGAAGAAGAGAGAGTAAGAGAGCGGGAGAGTTAGATGTAACGGGGGAAGGTGTGGAGAAGGAGGGTGGACGATCGTCCCCACTTCAACTCCGCTCTCTCCCCTTCCGTGGGTTTCCCCATTCTCCCCCTCCTGTTCTGTCTTTCTTCTGGGTTTACCCTTTGCCCACAGCCTCGTCTTGGGCATTTGCTTTTGTAATATGTTTGTAGGGCCATGGCCCTTGGTCTCCCACGAATGAATATAATCACCCTCCTTGGGCCTTTCCTGCTACTCCTGTTGGTTTGCTCCCGCCTTCACAATGCATGCACTGTGTTGTCCGTGTTGTCTGTTTCTTCGGTTTCTTTCGAGTCACCGTATCGATGTGATGCCTCCCCTTCGAAGCTTGGCCTTGTGGGTCCTTCACTCATTTCCAGTAACCCTTCCTCCTTTTCTTGAACAACCTGCAAGCCCCCACACATTTAGCTCTTTTGATCCTCCGGCGATGCGCCCGATTGGCCCTTGGCCGGTACACCCAATTGCCCCCCAGCGGCACGCCCCAATTGCCCCTCAGCGGCACACCTCAGCTGGCCCTCAGCGGCACACCTAATTGGCCCTTAGCGGCACACCCATGGTGGCCCCCTCAGCGGCACACCCAATCGGCCCTCAGCGGCACACCCATGGTCCCCCTTTCCCCGGCACACCCTCTGAGGCCCTTAGCTGACACACCCATGCTCCCTTCAACGGCACGCCTTGGCCAACCCTCAGCTCACCCCGTCCAGTGTTAGAAGTCTTCCGTTCATGGTTTATTCCAGGTTTCCCGAGATCCTACAAAGGTGTTGTTGCCCCCGGGCGCCCACCTCCAGTTGTCGGGTTCCGCCACTCCATGTGGGCGCGTTCCCTTTATCTCCCTTACGCCCGGGTCAAGGGGAGATGCTGCCTAAATTTTGTCAGAAAATAACAACATGGTAAATAAGGCGAAAGGATGCAACAAACAAATGGGATAATAAATACACATTGAAAGATAACAAAAGCAACAAATAAACAAGGCAACAACAGATTGCAAGAGGAAGGAGAAAAGATTTATATAAAACTATCCGAAGATCAAGGAAAGAAGAAAAGAAAAGCCTTAAGAGAAACAGAAGGAGAGTGGATCCCCCTTAACATTTCCAACCCCAGACCGCCTTCAGCGGTACGCCCTTCCCAACCTCCAGCGGCACACTCTAATGGCCCTTCGACGACACAGCCTCCTGGCCCTTTCAGCAGCACACTCTCTCCCTTCGCCGGTACACCCTCATCCACCGTCTCAATGGGATCCAGTGTACAGACTTGGCAGATGGAGGCACAAACGCAGCAACAAGCAATGTATAGACTTCGTATGTTGATTGCATGGGCAACGTACAGACTCTGAGTTGAATAGGCTGAAGAATGTACAGACTTCATGTTGCAACGTACGGACTCTGTGCTGCAGTGTATGGACTTTATGGCCAATGTACAGACTTCATGTTACAATGTATAGACTTTGGGGCCAGCCAATGTACAGACTTCATGCTGCAACGTACAGACTTTGTGCTGCAACGTACAGACTTTGGGCCAGCCAATGTATAGACTTCGAATTGCAGCCAATGGACAATGTACAGACTTTGGGCTGTAATGTATAGACTTTATGTTGGCCAATGTACAGACTTTGAACTGATGAATGTTGACCAATGTATAGACTTTGGGCTGCAATGTATAGACTTTATGCTGGCCAATGTACAGACTTTGAGCTGATGAATGCTGGCCAATGTACAGACTCTGAGCCGCAATGTATAGACTTCATGCTGCAATGTACAGACTTTGTGTTGCAGTGTACAGACTTTGGGCCAGCCAATGTATAGACTTTGAGCTGCAACGTGTAGACCTTGGGGTCATCAATGTATAGACTTCGAGCTGCAGCCAACAGACAATGTACAGACTTTGAGCAGCCAATGTATAGACTTCGAGCTGCAGTCAATAGGCAATGTGCAGACTTTAGACGAAAGGACGTATAGACTTTGTGTACTGGTCGAATAGACAATGTATAGACTTGAGGCTGAGGAACGTACATACTTTACATTATCCCCCTCCTTCACCGACACACTCTCCAGCTATAGCCCCAGCGGTACACTTCCTTCAGGCCTTCATCGGTACGCCCCCCCCTCAAGCCCTTCAACGGCACACGTCTCCAGCCATTCGCCAGCAAACCTGCCGCCCTCCTTTGCCGGTACACCTCCTTAAGTCCTTCAGCGGCACCCATCCCCAGTCCTTCGCCGACACACTCTTCTGCCCACCTTCCTTCAGCGGTACACTCCCTTTTTAGCCCCCTTTTCAACCCACCAAGGGTCAACTCTCCCCAAAAAATATATATAATAAATATATATGTATATATAATACGTGAATGCACATATATATATACGTATAGGCATCTAATGGCAGCACCGACAAACTAATAAAAGTCATGATGAATAAATAAACCTGAATATATCCGTATAAAAAAAATGATGACGAGTGAAATGAGTGGCAATAATAATAATAAAAGGGGGGGGGGCAATGACAGCAGTGAGCGAGACGAGGGAGATCATCCGGAACAGATGCGGAAAGAGGAATGAGCAACAGGGTAATAAGAATAACAATGATAAAACATTACGAGGTATTAATAATTCTACATTGCAGCCCTCTCTCTCCGTGACTCGACGCAGAAGGAACAGTGATGTCGCCCTCGCAGGCCGGTCCCGAGTCTTGGGATTCATCCTGACATGACCGTACCCCGACCCAGTCTTGGGCCGACATTCTAATCAGATCGGATTCATTTATCGCCCCAGTTTTTCGTCACGTTTCTATCACGGACCCGTGTCCGAAAATGAAAAGGTCCACGAGTGACCGACATGGCCAGTGGCTCGCATCCTAATGCGTACTTTGGTGTGATTTCCTCCTGTCTCTTTCTCACGCAATTAGTATTATTCTTTTCGGCCGTATGGCCCCTAATTTCGGCAATTAATTAAGGGTATTCCCTCGTATGGGGGATGTAAATGATGTCGTAACCTTGAGGGTGCGACGGGATTCGGTCCCGACACGAACCACACAATCGTCTGACGAAGTTAGACCGAGCGCACCATGGGCTCTTCGGAGCCCGAATAAATTGTCACTTCGGTGACAGGCACGCCCACGCACTTAATAGACGAATCAACCACTCCAGAATAGTCTGAGCATAATAAGATTAATAGATGAACGAGAAGTGCATCCACAGTTCTGGCACGCCCGGTGGGACCGATCCGCCCTTCATCTCTTTGCCGAAATTAGGGGCCCCGCAGCCCCCTTCTTGTAATACTAATTGTGCTACTTTCTTAAATGCAGGAAGAGAGAGAGGCATCATGGAACCGACAATGGCTGTTGTTTGCGGCCCTCAAGTCGTGGAGAACCATGTCCGAGGCGGCTACCTGGCGGTGCCCCTTAACTTCGGGAGCTTCCCTCCCACCGTAGGCTTCCCCAACTTCTTGGGGGTAGCCTTCGCCAACATCCTCGAGGTGAAGGCGCCCGAAGAGTCCCTGGTCAACGCTCCAGCCCCGGGGTCCACTGAAGCTGCTGCCGGCCGAGCTATGGCCAAGAACAATACCAGCGTCCTGACAACGACGCTGAGCTGCAACGTGCACCACGTGCACCAAACTACCGGCCCATCCCACCAAGGGTCGGCATCCCACCGAAGGAGGCTTCGGAGGAGCAACACCGGCGTCGACTCAGGGCGTCGCATGTCCAACTCCGGAAAGTCCATGACAGTTGGGGCCCTCCGAGTCCGCCTAGATGGGCAGAGGTCCCAGGTGACGCCAGACCGCGTCGTCCCGACCATCCCAGTCCGCAACTCCTTTCAAGGACTGGAGAAGCTGAAGGAAAGGGCAACGCCCGCAACCCCACGCAGGCAGGCCAAACTGAAACAATTTTGGGTACCCAAGGGGGCCCAGCCTGCTACACCCGCCCAAGCGGGGCCCAGCGCTTTCCGCCCGAGGAGGGCCCGAAAAGATGACAGGGTCGAGGTGATGACCCCAACTTCCCGACCGGCACCCGTCATCCCGGCGCCGTCCGAGAATGCCCACCGCCGTCGTCGAGGGCGCCGGCACAATGCCGCCCGCCCGGCTCTCACGGCCTGCTCTCCTTCTGCTACTGTCATCGACATGCAACCCCAGGCCGCTCTCCCTGACCAGGAGTGGGAAGGGATCGAGCAGGCTATTAGGAATTACCTCCGAGGCCCGGGTAGCACCCCCGCCGGCCGCCAGAGACTGCTTGGGGCAATGGCTTTCGCTTTTCAAGAGGAAGGCGCCCGACCCGCACCTAACGTGGAGTCGAGGACCCGTCCGGAGGAGTCGCGCCAGTCCCCTGTACGGGAGGAAGCGCCGCCCCGACGGTCGGTCTTCGATAGACTGGTGTTCCCAGGGAGATCGTCCAGGAGGGCGACAAAAAGAAACAAGAACAAGAAATGGCAAACGTTCACCTGCAACATGGCAGGAGTTCATGGTCGGTATGGGGCCTTGCCCACCGATCCGGAAGAATTGGCCAGAATAGCCGTCAGGCCGGGACCCCTTACTAGAAGAGGAAGAGCGGCAGGCGGCGCGACACCCGCAGGGGCCGAAGGGACCCTACCTGAAGAACCCCTTGCGGCCCTCACGGCCAATGTGGTCACCACCGACGACACGAGTGGCGGACCCTCGACATCATCCGAGGACGCCCCGACCGAAGAGACAGGGGGCATGCCCAATCTCCCCACAGCTGACCCTACAATGCTGCTCATGATACAACGATTCCAGCAGGAAATCGAGTCACTCAGGAAGCAGCTAAGTGAGCGGAACACACCGCCCCCGATGTCCTGGCAGACCGAGGTTATACCCAAAGTACCCAGGGATAGGGGGTAATCTTCAGAGGCAGCTCTCCAGCAACCCTCAATCCTCTCGGGGGCGCGCCCCTACAGCAAACACATTGCACGGCGGTGGCCCCGCCACAGGCTCCGCCTTCGCAAGGGTCCCCCATGGCTCCCCGGGCGACCATGGTAGCCACCCCGAGTGCGCAGCCCGCTCATTTCTACCCGAATCCGGCCAACCCGGCAGCAGTCAGCCGGTTGATGCTCGAACAGATGATAGATATGAAGCTGGCCGAGAGGGGCGAAGGGGATCAGACGCCGTTTGACGTCTACCGGGTACCCTACCCGGCCCACTATGTCACAAGGAAGCTGCCGGTCGGCGTCACCAAGCCGCCGAAGTTTGAAAAATTCAACGGGCAAGGGTCCCCTAGGGAACACATTGCCTACTATGTGAACATCATGGGAGATCTAGGTACTGATGAGGCCTACCTCTTGAAGTTCTTCGGTTCAACACTCACCAGTCTTGCCTTTGAGTGGTATTCCGGCTTATCGCCCGGGTCCGTCGCTGATTGGCCCGACATGCAAAAGAAGTTCAAAGAAAGATTCTATGTTGCAGAACGGGAGGTCACCGTGGCAGAACTTTATGCCACGAGACAGAAGAATGATGAGTCGGCCCTCGACTACATCAAGAGATGGAGGAACCTCAGCATGAGGTGCAGGCGTCCCCCGCACCAGGAGGATGCGGTGCAGATCTGCAAACAAAACTTGAAGAAAGAAATCCTGGAAAGGATAATCGGCACTGAGGTCAAGACATTCGACCGCCTGAACAACGTGGTAGCAGAGATCGAGGCATTTTTAGCCCGATACTCCTCCACTCCAGCCATGTCAAGCCAGAGAGCCAGACAGGCCGAGAAGAAGCCAGCTCCCCCTGAGGTGCACACATTAGACTTCCAGGCTTTTGAGAAGCAGAAAGAGAAAGCCAAGGCGGCTGCCAACCTTCCTCCGCCCAGAACTACAGAATGGCGGGAGGGCCCCTCACTAAGGGAGAAGATGAGAAACAAGCTTTATTCCTTCTCCCGAGACAAGTCCAAACTCCTGTTCGAATGGGCAACCAGCTACAGCAAAATTACACTGCCAGAGCCGAAGAGGCCCGGTGACCTGAAGAAGAAAGATGACCCGCGCTTCTGCTTATACCACCGGGTGCTCGGGCATACTATCGAAGACTGCTACGTCTTCGAGAATATTATTGAAGCCCTAATCAAGAACGGGGAGCTAGACATGGGGGAGCATAAAGTAGACCCCCCGCAGCCGCATGAGCTGCCCAGCATAACCTCCTCCGTCAACATGGTCTCATTGTACCAGGAACTGCCAAAGGAGTGGGCAGAGGCCTGCGCCCGCGCCACTTATGAGACCTTCATCATGGCCCCAGCTCAAGACCAAGAAGGGTGGCAGACTATACCCAGAAAAACTAGAAAGGCGCGCGCCTCTCGGCCTACCCCAGGAATTCACCCGAGGGTGGCAGCGCCCCTGCCTGCACCGCCCCCGGCAAGCCCGGTTTGCCACGACACGGCCCCTCGACTGGTCATGAGGCGGCCCACTCACAACAAGAAGAGTTCTGTCCCGCTGCGGATGCACAAGAAGACTAGCCCGGCGGTTGAAAGACTCCAGGCTATTATTGATGGGCTCGAAGATTATGAACTGCCCGAAATCCAGCCTGTGGAGCTGAAGGAGTATGTCCCCTGGAAAAAGTTCGAATCACTCGAGCTGGCTCCGGGAACAGAAGCTGATACAGAGGAAGAGCCTCCCCTGTGGGGTGAACTTCCTCAAGAGCAGTCATCCGCTGCAGCAGGCAAGAAGAAGAAGAAGAGAAGACCCAGGGGCAAGAAGAAGAAGGAGGTCGTCGTCAATTGCAACACCCTCTTGGCGTTATTCGACACTGCCCTCTCCCTGGAGGAAATAGAAGAAGAGCCACCCCATGAGCCGCCAGAGGTGAATCAAGCTGAAGTCTCCACTTCCTAACATGCCACCAGGTCGGGAAGGAAGCGGGGGCGCCCTCCTCAGGATAACCTCAACATTATGCTCAGGGGGGAACAGCCATACCAGGTTCCCGACCCTGAGGTCCGAGGCACCGAGATCCCTCCTCCGTCGGGTCTCTATCCCGGAGGGGCCAGAAGCCAAGGCACCCCTTCATTTGCCGAATTCCTGTTAGCCCGAACGGCAGGGCGGTCGCACTCCCAGGGGTCTCCTTCGATAGAAAAAGCAAGCAGCTCTCAAGCTCCACCGGCGGCAACTCTTCCTCGGCCAGAAGCGGACAACAGTGACATCCCAAACCTCGCCGAATTTATGCGGGGGGCGGAGGAAGCCCAACAGGCCCCGCCAGCTCGGCAGGCTGCAACGGAGCCCACAAAGCTGGCGCCCCCTGACCTGACACCCCAGCTCCAGGAAGGAGGCAGGCGCAGCAAGCCCGAAGAGATGAAATTACTCAAGGTGCGGGCCGCCGAACAGATAGTCAGACACCTCAAGAAGATCCCGACCCGGTTTACCGTGTGGGAGATGCTATCTTTGGACGAAGAAACACGGCAAGCCATCATTGCCGCACTCCAGACGCCAGCGCACCTTGAAGCTTGCCTGGCAGAAACCTCACCTGAAGTAGCTGTGGCTTTCACAGAAGACGACATGCTCCTGCCGACCTGCAGCCATAACAGGCCCCTCTACATGAAAGGGCAGCTGAACGGCCAGCCTATCAACATGGACTTGATCGACCCAGGGGCAGCAGTGAATATACTCCCGTACCGGGTGTACCAAAAGCACTACTTTGACATACACCTGGTTGAGGTCAAAAATGTCAGGATTGCTGGCTTTAACCAGAAATGTGAGGTGCCCATGGGGGTCGCAGAGTTCAACTTGACCTTTGATGACTTCACCTCCAAAGTCCAGTTCCACGTCATCAACTCCAACACTTCCTACAAGGCGTTGCGTGGCCGGCCTTGGCTACACCAGAACAGAGTGGTGCCCTCCACCTTACATCAGTGCATCAAGTACCCCTGCCAGGGGAAGGAAGCCAGAATCTTCGCCGACCTCCACCCGTTCGAGGTGTTCGAGTGTCATTTGTCAGATGCTAATCTGTACTTAGAGAAGGCAAAGCAAGCTCCTCAAGCTGCCCAAGTCAAAGGGAAGAAGAAAATGGAGTCAAGTGGCTGGTTTCCTCCGCCACCCCCGGGCTATGTGGCTCCCCCGCATGTACCATTCATTGCACAACAAGAAGGGGTATTCAGGGCGGCTCCTCTTGCTATTTACCCTACACCGGGGGCGCCTTGCCTCGAAGTCCTGCTAGAAGATGTCAGGGTCCCGCCAGGGATCATCAAGCCTGTAATAGAAATAGAATGTCAAGCAGCCGAGCAGCTGAAGACCTTCGAGGTGCCTAACCCAGAAGGGCCGCCCACTATCTTCTATGTCGCTGGGGAGAAGCCAGTCAGGGAAGACAATAACTGCCGATTCCCTGACGAGTTGCATGACCCGCACGTCCCCATTGCGGGACTTCCTCACCTGACTGACTGGGCAGCCAGGATGGTCAGAAAGCAGAAGATTCCTCCATACCTGCCCTCCAGCCGGAAGAAGATGTTTGAAAAGATGTAGAACCCGCCAAACCTGGATCGACAGTTGCTGCAAATTACCAAGCATCCCGGTCTGGGTTTTTCACTAGAAGATTACTACGAGGCTGATGTGATATCAGTTTTGGCCTTGTCCGGTGACGACCCTGCGGAAGCTGCAAATTTGCGGGAAGCCCACCAAGATGTATATCCCAGCCCTCCGACCGAGGAGGCACAAGATGAAGAAGTGTTCCTGTGGAACCCTATCCACCGCTGCATGGGGAAGACCTCCTCCTTCTCCGAGGGACTGACCCCGGAGGGGCACACCTCTGAGGCGCCCTCGCTCCGGCCTGTTGGCGAAGCGAGGAGAAATAGCATGGGCCACGTCCCGAATCTCCCCCGATACGACCCCGTCATGTACGCCTTGTACCACAGGCAGCAGCGGGAAATCGGGATGTTAAAGGCGCAGCTGGCTGAGTTGACCTCGCTAATGACCGACCTGATCTAGGGTTCTCTCCCCCCGTGGGGTGGCTATATGTCTCGACCCCGAGACACCAGTCCCGACGTCCCCGTCTGGTCAAGAAGGGAGACAAGAGACACGACAAGCCCATTAACCGGACGGTCAACCAGACAAGCCCTGACACTCCAGGAGAAGCTGCAAAAGCCCTACTCTTTCCCAAGAGAGAAGACTCGGGGTATTTTTGACTGGGCCTGCCACTACGGCAAGGTCTCCCTCCCATGGTCCAAGAGGCCGCAGGACACCCGAAGGAGTGGGGACCCACTGTTTTGTCCCTACCACCAGCTACTGGGCCACGCCATCGAAGACTGCTATGTCTTCAAAGACATTGCTCAAGATCTCATTGACAGGGACGAGCTCAGGATGGGAGACTATGTGGTGGCCCCACCGCGCCCCCATGTGGCGGACAGCCCTAGAAGAGGAGCCTATACACTATCCATCCAGTACCAGGCGCCCGAAGATGCGACTGCCCCGGCCCCCATCGGAGCTGTCTATGATGATTACACAAAAGACCCCGAGGCGGCCTTGTGCCTTTCTGTGCCAGCGGACCCCGCAGACCCGGCAGCTACGGTCCGCGAGGAATGCCCGACAGATGCAACCCCCGCGCCCCTTCATGAGGAACAAGAAGAGGGGGATGGCGTCCTCGAGCCTGAAGACAATGAAGATCAAGACTTCGTTGATTTGTCACCGGCCCTGCCAGAAATTGAAAATGGCGGCCAGGCCACAGTCGACGAATTGATTGAGATCAACCTTGGCACAGAAGGCGACCCCAGGCCTGTTGTGCCCCTGTGGTTTTGATGATGGTTTTGTTGATTGACTGTTGATGTAAGTTAATCAAATGATGCTCAGTTTAGATTAACATATTTGATCTGAAGTCATGCTACATGTTAAACTGATGCATAAAGCATTCATTGCTGTGGTTTTAATGATTGATTTGGTTTTGATGATTGGTGTTTGATGTAAGTCACTGTGAGTCATCCTGTTGAAATGTTCATTCAGGCTTTCATATGCTCAGTCAGTTTATTTGTTTACACTGTGAATCATTGTAATTGAAGTTTCAGACTATTATCTGCTGCATAAAGCTTTCATATGCATTTACAGAGTCTATACATTGATTGGCAGTAAGTCTGCACATTGAGCGTCTCATGGAAGTCCATACAGTGCATTGCCTTGGCTAAGTGTATACACTGTCAGTCTCATTTTGAGTCAAAGTCCATACATTGGATTGTTACTCACATCGCTTTCAGGCCTCCAAGTCTGTACACTGGCCTTCTTTCATGATATACTACACGTCTACTCATTCAACACTGGTCTTCCAAGTTCTGTACAGCGTGAAGTCTCACCTCGTGTTGTTTCCCCTCACTAAGACGAAAAGATTTCGTGTCGTCTGAGGTTATAACACTTCGTGTTGATTTCCATGCGTGACAGGATAACTTGTATGAGGTTAGACTTCGTGTCGTTTTCCTTGTCGTGTCTTCGTGTTGGTTTTGTCTTCGTGTCCTCGTGTTATTTTAGTGTCTTCATCTTCGTGTTATTTTAGTGTTTACGTCTTCGTGTTATTTCTGCGTTTGAGTCTTCGTGCTGTTTCTGTCCCTCTCGCCTTGGTCATACTCCGTGTCAATTCCTGTTGTCATCTTCGAGTTATTGTCACCCCGTGTCGTCCTTGTCTTCGAGTCGTTCGGATGTTCGAGCAGCTTTATACTCAAAGTTGTCTTCGTGTTTCCCGTGTACTCGTGTCTCCGTGTTGCCTTAGTGTCTTTATCTTCGTGTTGAGTTTACTTCGTGAACTTCTCTCAAAGTCAAGCACGTGTCTGTGCTGTCTCCATGTCGTTCTTACTTCGTGTCGGTTTCTATGTTTCATCACGTGTTGTGGTCAGCCCGTGTCGTTTTCACCTCGTGCTGTTCTCATGACTTCATGTCATTTTCCTTTTCAGGTCTTCGTGTCATGTTTTCCACACCGCGTGTCGTTGTCGCTTTAGTAACCTCACCTCGTGTCGGTTACTGTTGTCTCCATGTCTTCGTGTCGTTTTTGTTCCACTGCGTGCAGAACATTGCAGCACCTCGTGTTGCTTTCTGTGTGCCACCTCGTGTCGTTTCACAGTGAACCTCGTGTCGTTTCTGTGTAAACCTCGTGTCACTTCTCTCTGTCCTCTAGTTGAATCTCGTGTCATTTTTTATGTCTACTTGTTCAACTCCGTGTCAACTTCTGTGTTCGTCTTCGTGTTGTTTTCAACTCGTGACGTTTTTGTCATTTCACTTCGTGTCGTTTTCTTATTCTGTCTTCGTATGTACCTCGTGTCGTTCCTTTTGTAGTGCTTGTTTTGTTATAGTGACTTCGTGTCGTTTCCTTATTCTATCTTCGTGTTGTCTCCGTGTTGTTGCCATTTGTTAGCTCGTGTTGTTTAGTTCTAACCTCGTCCAGGTTTCTTCTAAAACGCTGTTCTTCTGATAAGTCTATACAGAGTTGTTCTTTAAACTGATGACTTATCCGATACTCTGTTTTACAGGTGCTTTGATCGTGAAGCTTAAGGAGGGCACGTGATCCGAGGCTGGAATGAAGCCTGCTGAGAGACTGCCACGTGGACCGAATTCTTAGGGCTGGAAATGTGGAGGTCACACGTCGTGGCTGATGCTGCTGCTGCTGCTATATATATGAGACCTTCGTCCACAGATGAAGGTGATCGAGTTGGCAAGAAGAAAAGTCCATACAGAGAGCCACGATCCAGATAGAAAAAGAAAAGAGAAAGAAGAAGAGCAGAAGGAGAAGAAGAGGGAGAGATAGTGCTCGTGTGAAGAGAGAAGAAAGAGTGAAGAAGAAGAAGCAGAGAGTGAGAGAAGAGCAGAAGAAAGAGAAAGAAAGATAGAGAGTGAGCGAGAGAGCTCGTGGAGAAGAAGGAAGATCTTACCTGAAGATCCGTCTACTGGACCGTGGATCAAATCCAGGCCAGTCAGCTCCGTTGAGAGCCACATTATGCATTTCATTTTTCAGCTTTCTGTTTTGCTGAAGTCATTCTCGTTTATTATTTTTTCCTTTGTTTTCTGGTTTGCTGTGTTTCCGATACTCTGTAGAGAGGTCGGGGTTCCTCCTGTTAGTTCAGGAGAAGGGAGATTGATACCTCCGGTTGCAAGCAGCAGGTGGGCTGCTTGTGGGTTCCCTCCGGGTTGGAGGAAGGGAGATTTATCTCCGGTTGTGCTTCCCTCTGGGGTTCAGAGGAAGAGAGACTTGGGTCTCTAGGTTTCCCTCCGGGTTGGAGGAAGGGAGACTTGTCTCCGGTTCTGGGCTTGTGGATTCAAGTCAGGGGTTCCCTCCAGGTCTGGAGGAAGAGAGACCGTGTGTCTCTGGTTTGCTAGTGACTGGTGTCACTAGTGGTTCCCTCCGGTTGGGAGGAAGAGGGGAGGCTGTTCCCCTGGTCAAGCTGTTTGGCAGCATTTGTTGCAGACTGAGTCTGCTGTTTCTAGCGTGAGCTAGTGGAAGCCACACTCGGTTTGAGTGTGGGGTGGATGTAGGTCTGGAGGACCGAACCACCTAAAAATCCTCTGTGCAGTGGTCTGATTTCTCTATATGTTTTGCTTCCGCTAGATGTTTGCATAGGGGCGCTCCAAGTGGTTGATCAGATCTTGTTCTGAGTGTTTAATCCGTTGAGTGAGCGAAAGTTTATTTGAGTGGAAGAATGGTGCTACTGCTAATTAGTCTTTCAGATTTGATACATCTGTCTAGTTAGCACTCTAGATTGTTAGTGAGCATCATAACCTTTTAATTGGGTAAAGGTTTTTAAAGGGTTATATTCATTCACCCCCCCTCTGAATACTGCACCGAACCTATCAATTGGTATCAGAGCAGGTGTCTGCTTACAAGGTCCAACGACCTGCAGATCGATCTTGCAATCTTAGTTGCTAATTTATTTTTAGTGCATCAATATTCTTGTTGCGTTAATCTGTGTGTTCTCATGGCCCATCCACCGATCTTCAGTGGTACGCATTTTGATGCATGGTTCGCTGGTTTGAAGAATTATGTTAAATCTGTGAATCCAGACCTGTGGAAAGTAATTTCACATGGTCCTCATGAACTACCAAGGAAAAAGTCCAAATGGACTGACAGTCACAAATCCATGCATGAAGAAAATCAGATAGCAACAAATCTAATGAAGGCAGCTACTGATAGAGCTTTTCATTTATGTTTCTTTGACTGCAGTTCTGCTAAAGATATTCTGGATACACTGAAGCGAACTCAGAAATAAATGTGGACAGCTGCATGATGGCCAACAGAAGAAATCAAAGTGCCAGCGATCAAGGCAGCAATCAAACTGAAGGAGATGATGATGATAAGGTAAATCTCTTCGAGAATTTCTCTCTAGAAGATTGGGGGAATGCATATGCTGAATTATTTGAATCTCATGAACTGTTAAGAAAACAGTATAAAAAATTGAAGAAGGGTACTGGTTTAGATAGTTCAAGCTCTCCTTGTAGAAATTGTGTTGAATTGAAAAATATTATGATGCATGTATGTCTGATTTTCAAATAGTGAAGAAACAAGTTTCGATATTGAAAATTGAAAATCAAGATCATATAAATGTCATATCTGAACTAAAAGAAAAATTCAACTCAGATAACGATAATCGGACTTTTGGTAACTATCATGACCAGTATGAAAAACTGCTGAAAAACTTTGAAAGTGTAAACGCAGATTTAAACAAGCTGAGATCTAAAAATGACTCCCTGAGAACATCTGCTAATAAAAATGATAACAAGTTTGAGAAACTTGAGCAGGAGAAAAACTTGCTTGTTGAAAAACTTGAAGCCATCAAATCTGTGAATGTGAAATTACAGAAAAACATTGAAGAGAAGGAAAAAGATTTGAAGGATTTCAAGGTTGGAAGAAAACTTGAAATTAGCTCAGAAGATCAGACCTTGATAAATGAGTTAATTCAGAATGACAAGCTTAAGGAAGAAAATGAAAAATTAAAAATGCTGAATTCCACTATGTCTGAAAGACTTCTTACTTTGGAAAGAGGGAAAACTATTTGCAACGAAGATTCTAATAAACTGAGCAATCTGGAACAGGAAATTGAAAAATACAAAACTGCTAACAATGTGTTAACTGAATGTGTGAATTGCAGTGAACAAGAGATTGCCAGTTATGAGCTACATATTTCCTCTTTGGAAGATGAAATTCAGGATTTGAAAGTTTCTTTGTCTAAATTTGTTGATGGGCAGAAAAACCTAGACCAGCTACTAGGTATAAAAATCAACTCTAGGAAGGAAGGGCTGGGCTACAATAAGATAAACAAGAAGGAACTTCAGAACAAAGTTATGACATCTTTTGTAAGTAGTTCAGAGGTAGCCACCACCTCCAAAGACAAACAGCCCATTGCTCAGAAAATATTGGGAGCAAAGGATAACTTTAAAAAGGAAGGACTGGGTTACAATCCAGTCATGAGGAAGGTTGATGGAGGCAAACTGAAAACTGTTTTCATAAAATCCTCTGAACAGGAAAAGCCTTCTACTTCATCTCCAATTCAGTACAAGGCTAAGAAATCAGGAAAACAGGATAAAAATCAGAAAAGGACTGTAAATCAGGAAACAAATGAAAAGGCTTCATCAGTGCATGCTGATCACAGTCCGCACACACACTTTCATGCATCTAAAAAGAAGATCATCTATCATTACTGTCACAAAGTTGGACATCTGATGCATGAATGTAAACTGATGAAGAAGGATGATATGACTGCTATGAATCTTAATGATAAAAATCTTTCATTTCAGAAAGAGAAAATTGAATGTTTTCACTGTGGTAAATTAGGACACACAATTGCACAATGCTGGTTTGCAAGTGATAAGAAAACATCTCATTCATATCATAATAAATCTCCTGCAAGCCAACATGGTCCTAATAAGAACAAATTTGTTTTTAAAGATAAGCTCATTACATGCTTTGAGTGTGGAAAGACAGGCCATAGGGCTATTGAATGTTGGCTGAGGGCTGGTGGAAGAAATCCTAATTCATGCTTTCACTGTGGCAAGATGGGCCACATTGCAGCCCAATGTTGGCATGCTCAGGGAAGGAAGTTTAACAATAAATCTGGTAAATTCCCTGTCAATAGAAATATTTCTGATAGAAATGAATTTGTGTTTGAAAAGAAAACACTTACATGTTTTGAATGTGGGAAGCCAGGCCATAGAGCTTCTGACTGTTGGCTGGCTTATGTTGGTAAACAGAATCTTAATTCTGTTAACAGAAAATTTCATGCATATGCACATAGAACTCATACTAATCAGAGTGTGCATAAATTAAATCTGAAATCTGCTGCCTCTTGCTATTACTGTGGTATATTAGGTCATTCAATGAATAATTGCCATCTGATGAGATCTGATGACCTACATGCTAAGAGATTGTTTAGAACACCTACCAAAGGTGTCACTATTAACCATGCAGGACCCAAGACTGTTTGGGTACCTGCCCATGCAAGATAGTGTGCTAACTTGCAGGTGTGCCTTGGAAGCTGAAGAATAAAAAGGGGGAAATAAACCAAGGCACCCAAGTTGATAAAACCCCATTCAGGTAAATTTCTCAAATCTGTTCAAATGAAAATTATGGTTGAGTTGAGAAGTCATAGCTTCATGCATACATGTTTTATTTTAATTGGTTTGACTCTTGCAGTGATCTTTGTGGGCTTTCTTGTTTGTACTATGAGCTGTGTGCATATATGAGAATGGCATAAACATGCACATGACATACATTCATTGAAAATCTGATGCATATAGGACTGTTTGTATTGCATTATCATGCATGACCTCAATGGTATATAAATGGTAAGGTACCAAAAGGCAGGGAAGTTTGTCTGGAGGTTCTTACTATGTGTGAGGTGGTCTTTTAGACCAAGTGCTCCGCCTAGTACCATGGGTCACTTTGCTGATAGGACAGTCTGATTGTACACAAGTCACGATATCATTTGGTATCATATGTTCAGTTTTCAGTGCAAGCATTGCATGTTTTCAGGGGGAGTAAGTTGCATATTCTTGCATAGCATTCAATGATTGAGTCTTTGCATGTCCCTGCATACATATAGAACATTGCATCTCCTTATATTGACAATGCCAAAAAGAGAGTTTGGATGCATATTGTAAGGGGGAGTCAATGCATTGCATATAGGTTGTCAAATGCATACATTTGTCAGATTTCATAGCATATCCCTTCTTATTGATTTTGTTGACAAACCTTGATCATATTCGGAAAACACTAAGCTTCAAAATCTCTCCTAACAATTGGTATCATTTGGCTTCAGAATTCTATCAGTCTTTCATGAAGATTTCAATGGGCTATCTCGATCATAAATCTGAAAACTCTTGAACTAGGAATCTTCTATTATACTTTCTTATGAATGACTGAAATAACTCATGTGGTTTAAGCTTAATGTATTCAATGAGTTTAGCTTTAAAATCTCTTAACATATCTGAAGCATGTTTAATAAACCTTAACCATCTGTTTCATGCTATGTCTTGAAAACTCTGAAATCTGCACTTTTGAATACATGACTTTAATTGGTTAAGTACATGAGATTAATATTGTTTTGAAGCAAATGAATGTTTCTGAAATGTCTAAAGGGTAATATCTGTCAGAGCAATGACATTGGTCACTGAGAAACACAAGTCCAAAGGACTGTGTCATGAGGTGCCTTAGTTAACTCTGTAAAATGAGATTCATTGAAAATCAGGCAGAGCAATGGCATGCACACTGAGAAATACAATTCACTCATTAAAAATTGAGCTGTAGTGTGTCATGATGTGTAAATGCTAACTCTGTTTACATAAGGCATGACAGTTAGTCACACTAAGGGCTTAGGGATATTGGCCTCTGATCAAGGTATATCCTCTAGTTACAAGGTGTGTACTGAACTAGAGTGCACGTAAAATTTGTAGCAAGGAAAATTATTGAATAAATTGAAATATCTGAATATTGATGCCAAAATCAAATTGCTACAACCCTAGACAAAATCATATGACTTCATAATTGCTTGATTTCAATACTAGTACATGTAATTCTGAAAGAAGTCAATAGATTTGATTGTGTAAGACAAAGGGAGGATAATCAAGATAAATATGAGGGCTTGGTTCATTTTTATTAAACCATGGTTTTAGATATCATTACAGAATTTTATTGATAAACTCTGCATACATCACGTTTAAACCATGATGTTCAATAAATGTCATTCATAAGCCCTTATGATAGAAGACTTTGAAAACTTATGCTTTAGATTTATGATATTGATATCTCTTTGAAAATCAGGCAGAATTTCTTATGTTTGGAACATCCTTGAAAAATCTGTTAATTGAAATTCTTCTGCTCATGGTATTGACTCATTGACCTGAACCTCTCTTTGTTTGCCCCTGTGGTCTCCTTCTCATTATCTCATAAGAGTCCATTTATTGAGGGGGAGCTTCCATGTCATGCATCACTTGCATATCAATTGGCATCTCTTCAGGGGGAGCATTCCTTGTCATGCTGAATCATGCTCATATCATTTGTGACCTTGCATTCATATACTCAGGGGGAGTATTGCAAAGGGGAGAATTTGTCTGAACTTTTATGCATGCTTTAACTTCTCAAATTATTTTCTTTTTGATGAAGTCAAAGGGGGAGAATAATTTGAGTCTTCAGAATGCCTCACATCATCAGAATGACTCAATATATTGAAAGTGTTGCCATCATCAAAAAGGGAGAGATTGTTGTGCCCCTGTGGTTTTGATGATGGTTTTGTTGATTGATTGTTGATGTAAGTTAATCAAATGATCTGCTCAGTTTAGATTAACATATTTGATGTGAGTCATGCTACATGTTAAACTGATGCATAAAGCATTCATTGCTGTGGTTTTAATGATTGATTTGGTTTTGATGATTGGTGTTTGATGTAGTCACTGTGAGTCATCCTGTTGAAATGTTCATTCAGGCTTTCATATGCTCAGTCAGTTTATTTGTTTACACTGTGAATCATTGTAATTGAAGTTTCAGACTATTATCTGCTGCATAAAGCTTTCATATGCATTTACAGAGTCTATACATTGATTGGCAGTAAGTCTGCACATTGAGCGTCTCATGGAAGTCCATACAGTGCATTGCCTTGGCTAAGTGTATACACTGTCAGTCTCATTTTGAGTCAAAGTCCATACATTGGATTGTTACTCACATCGCTTCAGGCCTCCAAGTCTGTACACTGGCCTTCTTTCATGATATACTACACGTCTACTCATTCAACACTGGTCTTCCAAGTTCTGTACAGCGTAAAGTCTCACCTCGTGTTGTTTCCCCTCACTAACACGAAAGATTTCGTGTCGTCTGAGGTTATAACACTTAGTGTTGATTTCCATGCGTGACAGGATAACTTGTATGAGGTTAGACTTCGTGTCGTTTTCCTTGTCGTGTCTTCGTGTTGGTTTTGTCTTCGTGTCCTCGTGTTATTTTAGTGTCTTCATCTTCGTGTTATTTTAGTGTTTACGTCTTCGTGTTATTTCTGCGTTTGAGTCTTCGTGCTGTTTCTGTCCCTCTCGCCTTGGTCATACTCCGTGTCAATTCCTGTTGTCATCTTCGAGTTGTTGTCACCCCGTGTCGTCCTTGTCTTCGAGTCGTTCGGATGTTCGAGCAGCTTTGTACTCAAAGTTGTCTTCGTGTTTCCCGTGTACTCGTGTCTCCGTGTTGCCTTAGTGTCTCTATCTTCGTGTTGAGTTTACTTCGTGAACTTTCTCAAAGTCAAGCACGTGTCTGTGCTGTCTCCATGTCGTTCTTACTTCGTGGCGGTTTCTATGTTTCATCACGTGTTGTGGTCAGCCCGTGTCGTTTTCACCTCGTGCTGTTCTCATGACTTCATGTCATTTTCCTTTTCAGGTCTTCGTGTCGTGTTTTCCAACCGCGTGTTCGTTGTCGCTTTAGTAACCTCACCTCGTGTCGGTTACTGTTGTCTCCATGTCTTCGTGTCGTTTTTGTTCCACTGCGTGCAGAACATTGCAGCACCTCGTGTTGCTTTCTGTGTGCCACCTCGTGTCATTTCACAGTGAACCTCGTGTCGTTTCTGTGTAAACCTCGTGTCACTTCTCTCTGTCCTCTAGTTGAATCTCGTGTCATTTTTTATGTCTACTTGTTCAACTCCGTGTCAACTTCTTGTGTTCGTCTTCGTGTTGTTTTCAACTCGTGACTTTTTGTCATTTCACTTCGTGTCGTTTTCTTATTCTGTCTTCGTATGTACCTCGTGTCGTTCCTTTTGTAGTGCTTGTTTTGTTATAGTGACTTCGTGTCGTTTCCTTATTCTATCTTCGTGTTGTCTCCGTGTTGTTGCCATTTGTTAGCTCGTGTTGTTTAGTTCTAACCTCGTCCAGGTTTCTTCTAAAACGCTGTTCTTCTGATAAGTCTATACAGAGTTGTTCTTTAAACTGATGACTTATCCGATACTCTGTTTTACAGGTGCTTTGATCGTGAAGCTTAAGGAGGGCACGTGATCCGAGGCTGGAATGAAGCCTGCTGAGAGACTGCCACGTGGACCGAATTCTTAGGGCTGGAAATGTGGAGGTCACACGTCGTGGCTGATGCTGCTGCTGCTGCTATATATATGAGACCTTCGTCCACAGATGAAGGTGATCGAGTTGGCAAGAAGAAAAGTCCATACAGAGAGCCACGATCCAGATAGAAAAAGAAAAGAGAAAGAAGAAGAGCAGAAGGAGAAGAAGAGGGAGAGATAGTGCTCGTGTGAAGAGAAGAGTGTGAAGAGAAGAAGAAGCAGAGAGTGAGAGAAGAGCAGAAGAAAGAGAAAGAAAGATAGAGAGTGAGCGAGAGAGCTCGTGGAGAAGAAGGAAGATCTTACCTGAAGATCCGTCTACTGGACCGTGGATCAAATCCAGGCCAGTCAGCTCCGTTGAGAGCCAGCATTGTGCATTTCAGTTTTTCAGCTTTCTGTTTTGCTGAAGTCATTCCGTTTATTGTTTTTCCTTTGTTTTCTGTTTGCTGTGTTTCCGATACTCTGTAGAGAGGTCGAGGTTCCTCCTGTTAGTTCAGGAGAAGGGAGATTGATACCTCCGGTTGCAAGCAGCAGGTGGGCTGCTTGTGGGTTCCCTCCGGGTTGGAGGAAGGGAGATTTATCTCCGGTTGTGCTTCCCTCTGGGGTTCAGAGGAAGAGAGACTTGGGTCTCTAGGTTTCCCTCCGGGTTGGAGGAAGGGAGACTTGTCTCCGGTTCTGGGCTTGTGGACTCAAGTCAGGGGTTCCCTCCAGGTCTGGAGGAAGAGAGACCGTGTGTCTCTGGTTTGCTAGTGACTGGTGTCACTAGTGGTTCCCTCCGGTTGGGAGGAAGAGGGGAGGCTGTTCCCCTGGTCAAGCTGTTTGGCAGCATTTGTTGCAGACTGAGTCTGCTGTTTCTAGCGTGAGCTAGTGGAAGCCACACTCGGTTTGAGTGTGGGGTGGATGTAGGTCTGGAGGACCGAACCACCTAAAAATCCTCTGTGCAGTGGTCTGATTTCTCTATATGTTTTGCTTCCGCTAGATGTTTGCATAGGGGCGCTCCAAGTGGTTGATCAGATCTTGTTCTGAGTGTTTAATCCGTTGAGTGAGCGAAAGTTTATTTGAGTGGAAGAATGGTGCTACTGCTAATTAGTCTTTCAGATTTGATACATCTGTCTAGTTAGCACTCTAGATAGTTAGTGAGCATCATAACTTTTAATTGGGTGAAGGCTTTTAAAAGGTTATATTCATTCACCCCCCCTCTGAATACTGCACCGAACCTAACAAGGCCGACCTTTCTGAGTGCTCTTATGCCTCTACAGGAGAGAGAAGAATACATAAAGTTGCTGCAAGAATTCCGGGATTGCTTTGCCTGGAATTATAAAGAAATGCCTGGGCTCAGCCCCGAGGTGACTCAGCACATCTTGGCCATTGATCCCACAGTGGAACCAGTGAAGCAGTCTCCCCGGCGTATGAGGCCGGAACTGATCAGCCAGATCTGCAAGGAGGTCGACAAGATCATAGATGTTGGCTTCGTGGCGGAGAACCAATACACCACTTGGTTGGCCAACATTGTACCGGTAAAGAAAAAGAATGGACAGATCAGGATTTGCGTGGATTTCCGCAACCTGAATAAAGCCTCTGCCCAAAAGATGACTTCCCGGTGCCTATCACCGAAGTGATGATTGATGCAACCACCGGCCATGAAACCCTGTCTTTTATGGACGGATCGTCCGGCTATAACCAAATTTGGATAGCCGACCATGACCGGATTCACACGGCTTTCAGATCGCCCAAGGGGATATTCCACTACAAGAGGATGCCCTTCGGCCTCAAGAACGCTGGTGCCACATATCAGTGGGCAATGACCAAGATCTTCGAATGAGCTGCTATACAACAAGGTCGAATGCTACATCGACGATCTGGTCGTCAAGACTAAGAAGAGAGATGAACATTTAAATGACCTCAGGGTCGTCTTCCAAAGGCTCCGGCTATACGGGCTAAAAATGAACCCCATGAAGTGCGCCTTTGGCGTGTCCAGTGGAAAGTTCCTCGGCTTCATTGTCCGGCACAGAGGGATCGAGATCGACCCCTTCAAGATAAAGGCCATCCAGGAGTTGCCCCCTCCGAAGAGTCTGGGAGAGCTGAGGTCCCTACAGGGCCGGTTAGCTTACATCCGCAGGTTCATCTCCAACCTGTCGGGGCGTTGCCAACCCTTCCACAGACTAATGATGAAGAATGCACCCTTCAGCTGGGGCCACGAATGCCAGCACGCGTTCGACCAGCTAAAGAATACCTGAAGACCCCGCCAGTCCTGGGGGCACCTGTCAAAGGCAGACCGCTTATTCTCTACATAGCGGCTACCGAATACTCACTGGGGGCAATGCTTGCCCAGAACAATGATGAGGGGAAAGAGCGGGCTCTCTACTACCTCAGCCGGAGACTGGTGGGTGCGGAGGCCAAGTACACTCCGATAGAGAAAGTCTGCCTTGCTCTGGTCTTCGCAGTCAAGAAGATGAGGCACTACATGCTGTCCCATGAAGTGAGCTAATATCTAGAGCTGACCCCATCAAGCACATTCTCCTCCAGCCTGTCCCGAAAGGGACGCCTTGGCAAGTGGGCCGTGCTGCTCATGGAAGTTTGACATCACCTACGTGCCGCAGAAGGCCGTTAAGGGACAAGCCGTCGCGGATTTCTTCGCAGCACACCCCGTGCCCGAAGGCTCCCCGTTGGCCACAGAGCTACCCGAAGATGAAACACTGGAGGTAGACCAAATACAACAAGCCTATCTGGCAGCTTTACTTTGAGGGAGCCTCGAGACAGAAGCGACCCCGTCCGGGCGCGCCAAGGTACGAGCCGGAGCAGGCATCGTCCTCAAGTCGCCAGACGGAGAAGTGATGCACACTTCCTGCTGCATTAGCAAACCCTGCACCAATAATGAAGCAGAGTATGAAGCTCTGATCATCGGCCTCCAGGTCGCCCTCCAAATGGAGATCAAAATGCTCCAAGTGTTCGGCGACTCGCTGCTGGTCGTCAAGCAAGTCCAGGGGCAGTTTGATGTCCGAAAACCTGAGCTGCTCCCTTATCACACTAAAGCAAAAGGGCTCATGGAGCGGTTCTACCTCCTCGAGATAGGCCATGTCGCCAGAGGGGAGAACGCACAAGCCGACGCATTGGCAAAATTGGCAAGCTCACTGGCAGTGCCTCCAGAAGGATCTCTCAGTATCCAGGTAATAAACACCCCAGATGCCCAGTATGATAGAAGAGAGCCAGAAGAAGAAGACTAGAAGTCACCTACAGCAGAAGCCGTCGCCTGCCTGACTGGAGGGACCCCCTGATGCAGTGGTTCAAGTACCAGACTGCCCAAGAAAGAGAGAAGAGAAATCAGATAGTCAGAACAAGGACTCTTATGAGCTCCGAAATGGAATATTATTCCGAATGGTGGCCGATGCCAAGCAGAAGTACTCCTCCAATGCTTGTCATTGAGAAGCTTGGAGGGTCATGAAGGAGGTCCACTGCCGAGACAAGCTGGCTGCACACCAGGCCAGGCGGCCGAAGATGAAATTGAAATTAAGAAGCTTGGCTATATTGGCCTGCAATGTTCAACGACTGCTGGAGATATGCTAAGTCGTGTCAGAAATGCAGGAGCATGCCACCATACCCAGAGGCCTCCCGTGCAATGCACCCCAACCGCGCCCAGTTGGCCGTTCGCCCTAATGGGGAACAGATGTTGTGGGCCCCTTACCCGCATCTTCCACAGGCTGCAAATACATTCTTGGCGGCGACCGACTACTTCTCCCGCTGGGCAGAGGCTGTTGCTTACGGGAGGTCACCGGAGAAATCGTGGTCAGGTTTGTCGCCCGCAACATTATATTCCGGTTTGGCGTGCCCGACCGGATTGTGTCAGACAACGGCAGCCACTTCCGCAACCAGAAAGTCTACCGGCTAGCAGAAAAATACAAAATTGATTGGAGGACCTCGACTCCTTACAATCCACAAGCTAATGGGCTGGCCGAAGCTTTCAATAAGACACTTGCACTCTCCTGGCCAAAACTGTTAGCTCTAACAAAAGGGACTGGGAAGAAAGAATGTATGAAGCGCTTTGGGCGTACCGAACTGTATACAAGACCCCAACGGGCTGCTCGCCCTTCTCTCTCGTATACGGCTCGGAAGCAATCAGTCCCCGTTGAACTGGAGATACCATCTCTCAGGGTTGCCATTCAGCATGGCCTTGTCCTTGAAGGGCAGACCAACGTTGAACGAAGGCTTGATGAACTCTCAGTCTAGAAGGAAAGCGACTCCAGGCCCAACAGAACATTCAGATCTACCAGGCCCGGATTGCACGCGCCTTTGACAAGCTTGTCAAGGAGCGCGAATTCAAGAAGGGTGACCTGGTCATGGTTAAGAGAAGAGATCTTATGGCTGCCAACCCCAAGGGTAAGCTGAATGAGAACTGGCTCGGACCCTACGTAGTCCAAAAAGTCTACGAAGGTGGGGCCTATGTGATTGTCAACCATCGCGGGAAGTTCAGTTCCCGCCGCTTAATGGAAGGCACTTGAGACTGTACCACGCTCCGGCGCCCCCATTCAGTCAATAATATTACCCTTCGCCCGAGTTTGGGCCGATTTGCGTGATTAATGTCCAAATGACTTCACTGCATCCATGTTTTCAAAAAAGAAAGAAAAAAAAAGAGAGAAAAAAAGAAAAGAAAGAAAAAAAAAGAGAAGAGAAAAAAAAAAAAAGAGAAAAAGAGAGAAGAAGAGAAGAAGAAAGAGAAAAAAGAAGAGAAGAAGAGAAAAGAGAAAGAAAAAAAAAAAAAAAAAAAAAAAAAAAAAAAAAAAAAAAAAAGAAAGAAGAAAAGAAAAAAAAGAGGGAAAAGATACAAAGGGAAAAATGAAAAAGAAAGAAAAGGGGAATCCTCCCCTTTCCAGCCGTCGCCCCGTAGCGGATACGGAAAAGGACAAAGAAAAAAAAAATCTTCTCTCGTCCCCCGGGCGGTGAGTACCCTTTGGTTCGGACCTCCCGTCCGGGTCATTGACTAAACAAACTCTTCTCTCCGTCCCTCCCCGGGCGGTGAGTACCCCTTTGGCTCGGACCTCCCGTCCGGGTCATTGACTAGACAAACTCTTCTCTCCGTCCTCCCCGGGCGGTGAGTACCCCTTTGGCTCGGACCTCCCGTCCGGGTCATTGACTAAAAAAACTCTTCTCTCCGTCCTCCCCCGGGCGGGTGAGTACCCCTTTGGCTCGGACCCTCCCGTCTGGGTCATTGACTACACAAACTCTTCTCTCTGTCCACCCCGGGCAGTGGGTACCCCTTTGGCTCAGACCTCCCATCCGGGTCATTGACTAGACAAAACTCTTCTCTCTGCCCCCTCTGACGACCAGGAAAACGGTCTCTAACCGAGGCACCCCACCTGAGGCCAGTACGAGCTTTCAATATTGCGGGGGAACTAGGGAGTCGCCCCGTTCGGTATGGTGGAGTGGTCCCCTCGTCCTCCCCCTGGGAAGGCGAGCACTCTCCAGTACCCAGACATGGGTCCCTGCCTGGTTCTCCCAAAGCTAATCCTCGCGAAGGCTCATACCCCTGCCAATGGTCGCAGCACAAAAAAAGGGGGGAAAAGTATACAAGAGCAAGGAAGAGGAAGAAGAAGACAATATACACAGAAGAGGAGAAAAGGGGAAGAAAGGTCCCTCTGGGACGAATGCAACGCAAAGGACAATGCGAGACATAAATGTTCTACTCTATTCTAAAGATGGAACAGAAATACATGTGCTTCGGGGGCATACCCCTGTGTTACAAAAAGGGGGAAAAGGAAAAGTAAGGGAGCGATGCTAGTCAGGCCCCTGAAGATGTCCTCGAGAGGGAGGATCCCGACGCAAGGGAAGTTCGTCATATCGCGCAGTCGGCCCCTCAATTCCTCAAGACGGGCGAACTTCCGCTTCTACGGACACCATTTCAATTTCGGCGACGGCCAAAGGCTTCCCTCTCTCTTGCGACCGCCCTTTCCGCCTCGGCTAAGGTCAAGCTTGGCCACAGCGAGGTAGCCCTCCAGCTTCTCGATTCGGCTCTTGAGGAACGAACGCTGCCCTCGCCTTCCTCTAAGCCTTTCCATGGCATTCTCTATCATGGCGTCGGGCCTCTAAGGTCTGCAGATACTCGTCCGCCTGGCGTCAAGGGCGGCATGGTTCGTCAGGAGCCCGGGTCGCCAGGAACTCGCGGCGCTTGACATACTTCAGCAACACAGAACCCGCCGCGACCACTCCTCCCAGAGGGCAGCCAAGCACTTGCAACGCCCCGGTCAGCTGCGTCACTATGGTGTGTCACCTCCCGATACGACAGAGAAGGGTCGGCGAGGAGCATCGTCGTAGAGTGATCAGCATTTGACGGACTGGCGCTTCTGATGACGTGTGGCTGACTGAGGGCACGACCGGAGGAGTAAATTCCACGGTGCTGTCCACCTCTGCCCACAGGTCAGCGTCCACTGCCGCTGAAGAGGAAGGAAGGGCAAGGGTCAAGCCGCCTGGCCGGTGTAGCTCGACGAGAGACCCTTGGCCAGCCACTGCCGAGGGAGTGGACAAGACCATTGCCGAAGCCTCCGGCACTCCCGTTATTTGGAGCTCCCCTGCCCCCTCTGCCTCCGCCTGGCTCGCTTCTGCCACTACTTCAAGGGGGAGGGGTGCAGGTGCCGCTGCTTCAGCTAGAGGAGGAGCTTCGAGTAAAGCCAGACCCGACGCCATCACCCACGACTTTTCTCTCGCATCTGGGGCCCCTCCAGATGTGCACGAAGCCCCGCGAATATCTGTCTCAAGAGAGGGTCCTCCATCTGGGCCGGCAGCCTCGGAAGGGGTGGAAGTGGAACCAGCAGGTGAGGGACGCCTCCCGCCTGCACGAGCACGGCAAGAGTCTCCACCTCCGGAACAGATGCCGGAGTCGGTCCCCCCGCTGGTGGCTGACCGGTGATCGGTCCTCCGCTTGGCGATTGCCTTGCGAGAGCGGCCAGGCGTCTTCCCGGTCGTCGGCACCACCTGCCCACATGAAATACGGTTAGCCGCCCGTCGCCGGGAATAAATTACGCAAGGACGAGAAGTGGGAAGAGCCATAAAACCCTGCCTACCTCGGCCACCGTGAGGACGCGGCCTTCGGGCGCAATCTCTCCTTCCTCCAGAGGCTCGGCCGCCGCTTCGAAACACTTGAAGTCCCTGCGGCCGACTCTTGCTCAAGAGCCTCGAATAGAAGGGCTAGTTTGCCCGAGCCCACATCGACCCCTACCTGACGGTCGATCGGCGCAACTGGGGTACCCTTTTCCACAGCCTCCGGTAGGTCAAGCCCCTGAAACCCGGAATTGACAAGAAAAGATCATTAGGTAACCAAGAAGGAGAGGAAGGAGCCGGCCCAAGCAAGCTCACACTTACAGCGGTCTTCCCCACAAAGCTCGGGGAGCCAGCAAGTAAGGGGGCCCCGAAGACCGGCTCGGGCGGCCCCGACGCCCCGGGCACGCCTTCGTCAGGAGCCGCTTCATCGGAGGAGTAATTATAGTCTACCTCTTCGCCCGACGATGATTCGACCGCCGCAGGCTCTCCCCTTGCCGGCAAAGGGGCCTCCACTTCGAGGTCAATGGCTGGCGCGCCCCCCCTCGGGCTAGATGAGGCTGGTACGCCGGACTTCAGCCTCCTCCTCACATATAGACGCGCCGTCGGGAGTTGCACGCGGGGCCCGAATAGTCCAGCGACTGCCTCTGCTGTGCCTGTCACGAAGAAGAAAAGGGTGGATTACATCAAATCCAGTCGGCTCCCAAAGAACAAAGAAGTCGTTTAGGCCGACAAAGATAAATACCCTCTTCGGCCCCTACAGCCCGAGATGACCCACGGGCTTCCTCGACGGGCAAAGCCTTCTCGGGAGTCGCAGCCCTGCCCTCGCCCGGGATTGACACGGGCGCCGGTTCCATTGTGCCGCCCGCAAAGAAGAAACGCATTGTCGCCATACGCGAGTGCGAGGCCAACCCAGGAGGCAAATTGATCGCGGGCGACGCAGGCGGCCGATGAACCTCACCAGCTTCGTGACTCGGCCCGGTCTGGGTAGCTTCAAATTCCTCAAAAGATAGGATAGGGGCCACCGGAGGGGCTACCGTCGGAGCCGGGAATTCCTCAGCCCGCCTCCGCTTTGCCGCTTGTGGCCCGGCCACCTTGGCAGCAGCCAACGCCTCCTTAACAGGCGACTTTGCTCGGGACCTTCCCTTGGCCTGCGGTGAGGGAGCCGGGGCCGCCGCCAGGATCGCCTTTGCTATGACCGCGGCTTCACCCATGTCAGGCGTGGGCACAGGAACTGGCTCCCCCGCGTGAGGAACAGGTGTGGGCACGGGCTCTTCACAGGAGCTGAGACAAAAGAAATATTCAAGCGTCAGGGATCTGCTCCAAGATGAAAATAAAAAAGGGGGAGACTTAAAAGACACGGCGATAGTCGAAGGTACTGACCGGCAGGTTGGCTGGGCTCGGGTCGGGCAACCTCGAATTCCTCAAAAGAGGGGACCCGTGGCGCCGAAGGAACGGCGGTCGGGGCCTTGGCCGCCTCTGTTTTTCTCCGCTTCGTGTCCCGCTGCTTGGCCACCTTTGCGGCGTCCACTGCTTTCTTCACGGAAGATTTTGCCCGGGGCCTCTTCGCTGCCTTGGGCAGAGGAGCCGCAGTCGGGGCTAGTGGCGCGGCTTCAAAATATGCAGGCTTCTGCACAAGCCGAAGGAGATTCCGGTACGTGGCCATTTGCGCGCTATCGGGGTGGTCTGTCAGAAAGGAAAAGAGAAAGAACAAACACGCATTCATGATTAGCATCCAACTATCTGCAAGGGCCGCAATGATAAGAGACGAAGACAAAAGAAGAGAAAGAGATCAAGTACCGTGAGGGCCAGTATACAGTCGCAGTGTAATCGGCCAGTAGCTCAGGGATGGCTCTTTATCCCGACGCGCCGCCTCTCGAACGAGCCAGCACACATCCTCGATCTTCTGGCACCGGTCCGTAAGACTGGCCAGATCCGCGTGCTTCTTCATGGAAAGGTGGCAGAAGAGGCTGAAGTGGTCTATGCCCCACCCGTCAGCATAATAGTACGGGATGTGCAGGCGCTTGCCCAGGATGGAGGCCCTCTGATCTTCGATCGTCAGTCCGTTCACCCGGAGAAGGACATATAGCCACGTGGTGTCCTTATAGTTCTCGGGCTTCCTCTCCTCCCGCCTCATGAATGTGCGGTATGGGCAGAGCGTATCTCTCTCCGGACGCCAGCTCTTGGCGGGAGTCCCCTCTTCCTCTATGGGGAACGGATAATTGATGAGGTCCAGGCGGTCGCTCCCTACCCGGCACAGATCCCTCAGCGTCTTCTGATAGTTGTCCTTCGCCACTGGAGGCAACTCTACTTTCGGCGTCGGCCTCTTATCCCGGGCTTCCCGACGAGCTGCCATATATGCCGCCACCTCCTTCTTCTATTTGTTTTTGAGCCGAAGAAGATGATCGGGCTCAATGTCAAGTACCGGCACCGTCTGCCTGCTGAGGAACCTCCTCTCGGCCCCATCCCAACAGTCGGTCTTATGCAACCGATAGAAGGCCGTCCGGGCGTTCCACCACTTTATGTAGTCTTGGGTCACTCGGGGAATGCGACCCGGGGCCGGCACCCTGAAGGAGGCAGTGTCCGCCCGGTGAAAAAGTCCCACCAGCTCTTAGCATGCTCAGCAACTGAACTTCCCCGGAGTTCCGCGAAGGCAGGCCGAACTGTGCATGATAAACAGGGATATGCTGGTCATACCCGAAATTGCGACCGAACCGGAAGGGATAATACGGCTCCAGTAGCACATTATCCCCCTTCCTGAACACCAACACGCTTGGGCGAATGGATAGCGCCCAGTCCCTCAGCTCCGGTTCCAGCAGCGGGCGGACCACATTCTCTTGGCTGATGGGTGGACGTACTTCTCCACCTGATCGTCCTTACACTCCCTCTTATTGTTCACCAGAGGGCTAGAGTGCGCGGCCAACGTCCAGAAATGAATGGTGTCAGCCGCATCCCGGGGAACCGTTGTTAACCGGCCCCGAATATCAAACAGCCGCATGGAGGTAGAAGCCGGCTCTGCACTGGCGAACTCCAGCATCCTCGGTATTAGTCCCCAATCCTGGAGAACTCGCGGGGCGAACTCGGGGAACAGCGAGCAAACCCACGCGTTGAAGAAATGTAGTGGGCACACATACCGGGCCTGCCTCGGAACTGATGGGTGCTGATATCTCCCAGCGCCTTGTAGATCAAGCAAAGGGTTGCCGGGCACAGTGACAGCTTGATACCCCATGCCATCTGACATGCCGGGTAGATGGCATCCGGCCGGATCACTGTCTCATCCCCGTACGGCATGGCAAATGAGCACAGCCAGTACGTGAGATAGGCGGCACAGTGAGTCTGTGGGTCGACACCCATCGGGTTGGCCCGCTCCGACGCCCCCTGGAGGGGATCTTCACGCCGAGCTTAGGCTTCGCACGCTTCTTGGGGCAACGGCGGTGCCGACGCACGGGAATTCCTCGTACTGCTTCAGCCCGTCATAAAAATATTCCAGCCACAGGGGCATGCGCACCCTCTTCCTGTCCCCGCGGGCGGGCTGCTTTCCCTTGTGCGACAACTGGTACAGCTCCCGGTACGCCTTCATCAGGTACCGGTATGAGTACCCAAGAGAATAATAGCCATCCCCGTTAGTCTCATCCTTGATTAGATCGGGGAGGCACACTTCTTCATAAGGCTCCCCGTCAATGGGCAAGCCACTCAGCTGACTGAGACTCCATAAGTCAAGAGAAGTCTCGCCCTCTGCCGTGTAGAAGGTGTTAGTCTCTGCGCTGAATACCTCTATCATGCCGCAACAGAGACCCTTGGAGATGGGGTAGCCATACCGGGAGGCGTATACGCTGTGGTAGATGCCGGCCCGAACCAGCAGTGGGGCGTAGTTGAACAGTACATATTCAGTGAACTCCACTGCCCCTTCCCGGAAACTGTGAGCGTCTTGAAGCTTCAGCTCCCCGAACCAGCCCAGTGATAGTTCATACTTGAATCTGATGGCCAAGCAGTCCAAGACGAAGGGTTCCTCCCTGTAACCCCATTTCAGGGGAGCCAAGAACAAACCAAATCGGGGCGGCTCGCCCTGCACCTTCCCTGCAGATATATCCCACTTTGCTGGTGTAAATTGAGGGGCCCGCACTAATTTGTCTTCAGCCGGCAGCACTCCCTCAATACCCAAGACCGGCTTCCATTCCCGGGCTTCTCCCACCAGATACATCGGAATGCTCCTGGGGACGCTGTACAATAGACTGTCCCGGGCATGCAGGATGGCCCGCTCGACGGCTTTTATAGTGCGAAAGTCTCGCCCCTCTCGGGAGCGCAGGTGCTTCAGGAATCGAACAAGGTGCCTATCCTTCGGGAAGTCTTTCCTGTACTCCCCGGTGGCCCGATCAAAGGTGAAGCCGCTGTCAACTCTGGCAAGCCGGCCGAAGTCCATGCTCTCCCGGTCGGACCCCGACGACTCTGCCAAGGCAGCTATTTCCGCATGCTCACGGTCCAAGTCTCCACATTGAGCCAAGTGACCGCTGGCACGGGACCCCGCGGAATGAGGTCGGCACCGACAGCAGCAGCAGGGGCAGAAGAGCCACTTGGGGCAGCCATTTGTCTGTAAAGATACACAAATCAAAGATCAGAATAAGCCACATGCAAAAGAGAAATGAAGAACTATAAAGGGGCTTGACTACAAGCAAAATAAATAAGACATTGCCAATTTCTGACGAAATTTCGGCAGAGTTTCCCCTAGGCCAGAGGCGTAAGGGAAAATACGGGTGCGCGCCCACAAGGAGTGACGGCCCCAACAAAGTCATGGTGGGCCCCGAGAGGCAACACCAGAAGTCCGCCCGTCAAAGAAGTCTTCTTCCCCTGGCTTGAAGCCCCCCTGGCCGGCACACTCCCCCTGGAGATCTCCCCCGGCGCACCCTACTGAAGACCTTCACCGGTACGCTGCCCAGCGCCTTCCCCGGCACACCCCGCAGCGGCCCTCACTGGTACACTACCCAGTGCCTTCCCCGGCACACCCTGTACGCCTTCCCCGGCACGCCCCTGGAGAGGCCCTTCACCGGCACAAGCTTGAGTGCCTTCCCCGGCACACCCAGGCAAGCCTCCCCGGCACACTTGACGCCAGCTTCGCCGACACACTCAGGCCCCTGCTTCCCCGATAGGCCCCCACTCGTGCCTTTGCCGGTACACCTGAGGGGAGCCCTTCCCCGGCACGCTTCTAGGCGCCCTCCGCCGGCACGCCCGTGGCGCCCCTCCCCGGCACACCTTGAAGCGTCCCCACCGGCACGCTCCAAATGCCGCTCCCCGACACGCTCCGGCAAGCCCCCACCGCGACGCTCCTCGCCACCCTGATCACGCCGAATGCAGGGGAAAGGGAGAGAAGAGAAGAAAAGAATAAGAAAGAAGAGGGAGAGGGAAAAGATAGGGAGATGGAGGTGGAGAGGGCTAGGGCCCCGGCCGCCGAACATGGTTGGAAGAAAAAGGAAGAAAAGAGAAGGGAGAAGAAGGAAGAGAAGAGAGATGGGGGGGGGGGCGGCCCTCACGGCGGTGCCCTCACCGCGGTAACGACGACGACGATGGTGGTGCCCGTGGCAGTGGCTCCCGGTGACGGAGAAGACGAAGGGGGAGAAGAGAGGGGGGGGCGGTTTCGTCTACCGAAGAGAGAGAAGAGGGAGGGGGGGTTCGAACGGGGGTGGTTCAAATGAACCGCCCCCGCCCCTTTTATACGAAAAAAAAAAGGAAGGAAAAGAAGGGAAATAAAAAAAAGGGGGAAAAACAAAAGAGGGAAGATGAATAAAAAGGAAGAGAAGGAAATAAAAGAAAGGAAGAAAAAAGGAGAAAAAGAAGAAGAAGAAGAAAATGAATAAAAGGAGAAGAAATAAAAGAAGGGGAAGCATGAGTATATGTAAAATATTAAATAAATAAATATATATATATACCTACACATATGCCAACACTTACATACTCGTCCACTCACGCATGTGAAGGAGTAGGTCGGTAACGCACGCAATAAGTGTCTCTGGGAACATTCCGTCCCCGTAATCCTAGTCGGACGAACGTCTGCAGAAGCAAAGATGACTCTACCCCTGTAACTTTACCCCCGGCAGTGGCACTATTACCCTGCCGACAAACGAGGCCCTGTGCCCTAGCCACCCCCATCACACAATATTGCCGTTACGGGCCTTACGCCCGAATCGGCACAAATTCTCCCGTGCGCTGGCATTAGTCCCTTGCCAACGAATAAGTCCCTTTCTGGCGCAAGGCCTCGTGCCCTAGCCACTCACTCCGCACAATATTGCCATTACGGACCACGTCCGAATCGGCACGAATTCTCCCGTTGCGCTGGCATTAGTCCCTTGCCAACGAATAAGCCCCTTTCTGCCGCAAGGCCTCGTGCCCTAGCCACCCACTCCGCACAATATTGCCATTACGGACCCTACGTCCGAATCGGCACAAATTCTACCCTTGCGCTGGCATTAGTCCCTTGCCAACGAATAAGTCCCTTTCTGGCGCAAGGCCACGTGCCCTAGCCACCCGCTCCACACAATATTGCCATTACGGACCCTACGTCCGAATCGGCACGAATTCTCCCATTGCGCTGGCATTAGTCCCTTGCCAAGGAATAAGCCCTACCTTCCGGCGCAAGGCTTCGTGCCCTAGCCGACACTTGCGTGTCACCCGCTCGTCAAAAAAAAGAAGAAAATAAAATGGGGTTAAAAATAGAGATACCCTGCCGGACTTGCCCCTACACAGGGGCAAGGGTAAAAATGGCAACAACCCGGCTGTGGCGAAAACCCGAAAGGGCGCTACAGGCAAAATTGGGTACCCCGCCGCGTGAAAACCCGAAAGGGCGCGTGGGCAAAAGCAAGAGGGGGCCGGTACCGGCAAAAACCCGAAAGGGCGCTTGTATCGGTAATGTGGTTCAAAAAAAAAGAGAGAAAGAAAAGAACAGAAGAGACAACAAACTGCTTCAGTTCCCGACACCCCGTCGGCACTGATGAAGAGACAACAAACTGCTTCAGTCCCCGACACCCTGTCGGCACATGATGAAGAGACCAACAAACTGCTTCAGTCCCCGACACTCCGTCGGCACTGATGAAGAGACAACAAATTACTTTAGTTCCCGGCATCCCGTCGGCACTGATGAAGAGACAAAGAGACAATAAGCTGCTTCAGTTCCCGACACCCCGTCGGCACTGATGAAGAGACGAAGAGAACAACATACCGCTTCAGTCCCCGGCACCCCGTCGGCACTGATGAAGAGAACAACAAGCTGCTTCAGTTCCCGACACCCCGTCGGCACTGATGAAGAAAACAACACATCGCTTCTGTCCCCGACCCTCCGTCGACACTGATGAAGAGACAACAAACTGCTTCAATCCCCAACACCCCGTCGGCACTGATGAAGAGACCAATATGTTGCTTCGGTTCCCGACACCCCATCGGCACTGATGAAGAGACCAAGAGACAACAAATTGCTTCAGTTCCCGACACCCCGTCGGCACTGATGAAGAGACCAACAAATTGCTTCAGTCCCCGACACCCCGTCAGCACTGATGAAGAGACAACAAGCTGCTTCAGTCCCCGACACCCCGTCGGCACTGATGAAGAGACAAAGAGACCAAGAGACAACAAATTGCTTTAGTTCCCGGCATCCCATCGGCACTGATGAAGAGACAAAGAGACAATAAGCTACTTCAGTTCCCGACACCCCGTCGGCACTGATGAGGAGACCAACAAACTGCTTAGTCCCCGACACCCCGTCGGCACTGATGAAGAGACCAACAAGCTGCTTCAGTGCCCGACACCCCGTTGGCACTGATGAAGAGACCAACATGCTGCTTCAGTTCCCGGCATCCCGTCGGCACTGATGAAGAGACAAAGAGACCAACATGCTGCTTCAGTTCTCGACATCCCGTTGGCACTGATGAAGAGACAAAGAGACCCACATATGCTGCTTCAGTTCCCGGCACCCTGGCGGCGCTAACGAAGAGACCAAGAGATCAACAAACCAGACCAGCCACCGACACCCTATCAACAACGTCAACAAAGAGAAAAGAGACAAGTACACCCGCGGGCACCGCCCGGCTCATTCTTCGCCCGCGCTACCCGTGGGTGGGTGCATTTGTGGACACCAAAAAGCACACCCAAATATCACGCCCGGCCTCGCGTCAACAACGGCGCCAAGTGAAGAAGCCCGGGAGAGACTGATCGCCCTGGCTCCCCAAGTATGCATACTACTGTGAAACCGTCTCCGGAGTCACGACATTGAAGAGAAACCAATCACCAAGAGTCCCACAATCCATGGGCCTCGAAGAAAATTAAATGTGCCACGACTCGTGCTCACAATTGGCTCAAAACTGCCCATTTTGGCCCTCCATCGGCACGCCCCCAATGGCCTTCAGCGGCACGCCCCAATGGCCTTCAGCGGCATGCCCTCAATGGCCTTCAGCGGCACGCCCTTCAAGCCTTCAGCGCACGCCCATCAGGGTCTTCAGCGGCACACCCCCTGGGACTCCCAGCGGCACGCCCTCAGGGGCTCCAGCGGCACGCCTTTTTGGCTCCCCTGCAGCACGCTTGTGTAGCCCGCCGACGGCACAGCGGCAAGCCTTTTCAACGGCTAAACGACGTGGTGCCCATGCCCTACGCATCCTCGGCGCGCAGTGAGCTCTGTGAGGTGGCAGTCGATGACTGGGCCACGTAGCTACCCCACTGACAGCCAGGACAGGAGCAGGTCAAACCCATCATCACAGTCGGCTTCCCGCCTTCGACAGCCGTGCTCGAAGTCCCCGGTGGCTGGTGGTATAAAAGGCCCTCCTGTTCGACAAAGGAAGGGGGTTCCCTGGGAAGAGAAAAGGAGCACACACACAGAAGGCACAGAGGAATACACCCAGAGAAGAGAGAAGAGAAGAAGAAGAAGAGGCATCCCGGCGTGAGCTTCCTCCGACGGGCCACCAGGAGAGAGAGAGTAAGAGAGTGGAGAGTTAGATGTAGCGGGGAGGGAGCGGAGAAGAAGGTGTGGACGATCGTCCCCACATTCAACTCCGTTCTCTCCCCTTCCGTGGGTTTCCCCATTCTCCCCCTCCTGTTCTGTCTTTCTTCTGGGTTTACCCTTTGCCCACAGCCTCGTCTTGGGCATTTGCTTTTGTAATATGTTTGTAGGGCCATGGCCCTTGGTCTCCCACGAATGAAAATAATCACCCTCCTTGGGCCTTTCCTGCTACTCCTGTTGGTTTGCTCCCGCCTTCACAATGCATGCACTGTGTTGTCCGTGTTCTCCGGTTTCTTTCGAGTCACCGTATCGATGTGATGCCTCCCCTTCGAAGCTTGGCCTTGTGGTTCCTTCACTCATTTCCAGTAACCCTTCCTCCTTTTCTTGAACAACCTGCAAGCCCCCACACATTTAGCTCTTTTGATCCTCCGGCGATGCGCCCGATTGGCCCTTGGCCGGTACACCCAATTGCCCCCCAGTGGCACGCCCCAATTGCCCCTCAGCGGCACACCTCAGCTGGCCCTCAGCGGCACACCCAATTGGCCCTTAGCGGCACACCCATGGTGGCCCCCTCAGCGGCACACCCAATTGGCCCTCAGCGGCACCCCCAATCGGCCCTCAGCGGCACACCCATGGTCCCCCTTTCGCCGGCACACCCTCTGAGGCCCTTAGCCGACACACCCATGCTCCCTTCAACGGCACGCCTTGGCCAACCCTCAGCTCACCCCGTCCGGTGTTAGAACTCTTC
>JAHNEJ010002033.1:0-53193 GCA_022559845.1 Amorphophallus konjac
GAAAAATACCGAAAAATAGAAAATTACATTTCCGAAATCCTCGGAATGCACCGATCGCAACGGTACCACTCGTGCCCAGGTGAACGACCCGGTTCACCCGCGACGAGGTTCCGAAGGAATTGTCAAAACACACACCGGAAATCGGAAAACACGCGCGGAAAAGCCGCGGAACACTTCCGGGCCTCCGAAACGACTCCGGATCGCGCTGATCCGAACACGAAAGATGTCCGAAACAAAATTTCGGACACAACGGAGCCAGACACTCCGAGAAACCAGATCCGAGACCCACGAAGAAGGATCCAAAAGGTCCGGGATATTACAGCCCTCCCCCCTTAAGGAATTTCGTCCTCAAAATTAAGAACAACCTAAGGGGAAAAAGAGGAAGACTCACTCAAACAGGTACGGGAACTGCTGACGCATCTCGTCCTCACATTCCCAAGAAGCCTCACCACCAGAGTGCCGCTGCCACACCACTTTTACCAAGGGGATGGCCTTATTCCGCAGGCGTTGCTCTCGCCTATCCTCCACACGGATCGAAAAATCTGGGAGAGAAAGATCTAGAGTCACCTCATGTCAAACCGAATCCTCGAGCACATGAGAGTCATCGGGCATATATTTCCGCAACATCGAGACGTGGAACACGTCGTGCACCGACGCCAACTCTGGGGGTAACCGCAACCGATAAGTAACCTCACAGATGCGCTCCACAATCATAAAAGGACCAATATAGCGGGGACTCAGCTTCCCACGCCGTCCAAAACGCATCACCCCCTTCATCGGAGAAACTCTCAAGAACACATGATCGCCCACGACGAACTCGAGGGGCTACCTCCTATGGTCAGCATAGCTCTTCTACCGACACTGGACCGTTAACATGTTCTGACGAACCAAGTGCACAACGTCCACACATTACTGCACCAACTCGGGTCCCGTCCAAACACGCTCACCCACCTCAAACCAATCAAGTGGAGTCTGGCAAGGACGCCCATACAATGCCTCATAAGGAGCCATGCCGATGCTCGAATGATAGCTGTTGTTGTAGGCAAACTCCACCAACGGCAGGTGGTGAATCCAACTCCCCTGCCACTCCAGGCAGCAGGATCTCAGCATGTCTTCCAAGGTCTGGATGGTCCTCTCCGACTGACCATCAGACTGCAGATGATACGCTGAGCTAAAAGCCAACTCCGTGCCAAGCGCTCGCTGGAAACTCCTCCAGAATCCAGAAGTGAAGCGTGGATCCCGATCCGACACGATCGAAATGGGAACCCCATGCAACGGAACGATCCGCTCCACATAAAGACGAGCCAACTTGGACACACTCCAGCTGACTTTGACCGGTAACAACCGAGTCACCTTCGTCAGCCTATCCACCAGCAACCAAATACTGTCCTGCCCACTCGGGGTCCTCGGCAATCCCACCACGAAATCTGTGGTCACGTTGTAACGACCCGAGAATCCGATTACCGGGAAGGCCCGATAACCCGAGACTCGCACCGCCACCCACGAGCCCGAAGACTCGGAAGGGTTAAAAGGATGGTGTGGAAACTACACAAGCATCACAAATAATTGCAGAAATTAAACAGTTATGATATTAAGCAGGAAATGAATTAACATTTTACATGGTCCACAATAAAATAACAACAACAGCAACAGTAGTCCACGACTAGTACAGTGACAAGAAAGAAAAGTACAGCTACACGGGGCATCCCCCGGCTCTGACCTCTGGCACTACCTCTGGGCACCCGCACCACGCTTCCGCTGCGCTCCAGACACGCTCCCCGAAGGTGGCGCCTCACCTGAAACACGGTGAAAACACGCAGGGAATGAGTCTCGGAACAAGACTCAGTAGGGATCACTCGAACCCTACCTCGAAAAACGAGAAACCACTACTCTAGCGGTAGAAAGGTACCTCGGAAAGGAAAGCCCTGTACTCTACAGAACTAGACCTAACGGCACGCAAACCGACACACGTGCCACGGTACGAGAAGACCGAAACTCAACGGTCGAACCGTCAAAACCCGAAGGTCGGAAACACACGACTGACAGTCTGACACTCCGTACTCGACAGGAGTACCACCCACTAGAAGCACAGCCGGTAGCGTCCCCTGACGTCTTACACCGCACCGCAGGTGAACCGCCTGACATGGTAGGTCCTACCCGAGGCGCAAACACCGTACAAGTAACTACAACAAGTGACTAGCTGGGGTCACGCCCGTCGACGTGGGTCCAACCGCCCCCAACCACGTGTGCACACACAGACCGCGCGTCCCTGGTCTGGCCCTCTGACCGGTTTTCCCCCTCAGCCGGACTCTGGCTGCAAGACGTGGGGCCCAACGGTAACCGGTCCACAAACCGTCTCTAAAGGTCAGCCCGTACACCACTCCCTGGTGCGACTAGCACACGCGTACTAGTAGGCTACGACTAGTGGAGGGTCACAGAAGGAGTAGACTCTCAAGTCTCGGAAAACAACGGTGCAACTGCAGGTACGAGGAACGCTCCTTGTACCAACACCGACGCACGGTGACCAGCTGACAACAACATCTCCCGGTACACTCTGTACGACGAGAGACACACCGACGCAACCCGTACCCTTGAACGGTCCACACTGGGCCGCTCAGGGATGTGCGGTCACACAGGGACCGCACAAGGATTAGAACGGTCATATCAGGACCGTTCCACCCAGGGTCCAAACGACGGATAAACGGCCAACACAGGACCGTTCAAACAGATATGCGGCCAACTCTTGACCGCACGTGGGTGAGGAACGGTCACCTACTGGCCGCTCGTCTCCCAACGGTAAAAACCCTGGACGGTTAGTCCTTAGCCGCACTTGGGGAAGGGCGGCTACGGCTTAGCCGTTCAGGTGTTGTGCGGTCAGGGCCAGACCGCACATCCAACCATAGCGCTAGGGGATGTACGGCCAGCACCTGGCCGTGCAAGGGGTTATGCGGTCAGCTCCTGGCCGCACATCCCAGAGCACTGCACAACGGTCACAACCAACGGTCAAAACCCTTGGGGTTGGGCGGTAGCTGTGGGGCCGCACATTAGGATATGCGGTCCCACGATAGACCGCTCAAGCCCACTGCGCGCCAAGCCTCACCCAAAGCGCGCCGAGCCGATGAACGGTCCGAACGGAACCGCATAGGGGTTGTGCGGCCACTGGTTCGACCGCACATCGCTCACCGGCGAGAAAATGGCGAACCTCACCGGAATCGCCCAATCGGCCTCAAAACAAACCCCACGGAGGGGGAAATGGCGAGAGAAGAACCCCCAAGCCCCCTAGCATGCTCCTACGCCCTTAAACCGTGAAATCGGGGCTCAAAACGATGGATCGGACGAACTCACCCCGCGGCATGATCGACCCTTCCCGGCTCAAAATAAACCCCTCTCGACCTCGTCTCGAGCTGAAACTCACGGGGAAGGAAGACATGAGGCTAAGGAACGTCACCCTACCTCCGGTCCGCGACGAAACGCTCCGATCCGAGCTCGAAGTCGCGAAGAACGCCGCTAGAATCTCGCCTCTCCACGCCTCCCACGCTCGCCGTATGCCCGCACGATCGCCACCACGTCACCCACGTCCTCGCGCCGTCGCACCGCCGCCGTCTGCAGCCGGAACGGGGGTCGGCACGGTCGAACGGGAGAGAAGGAGGGAGAGAGCCGGCCACGGTCGCGTGAGGGAGAGAGAGGAAGAAGAAGAAAAGAGAAAAGAAGAAAAAGAAAAGAAAAGAAAATGGGAATATATAGAAAATCCGATTTTTCGGAAAAATACCGAAAATTAGAAAAATACATTTCTGGAATCCTCGGAACGCACCGATCGCAACGGTACCACTCGTGCCTCGGGGAACTGCCCGGTTCGCCCGCAGCGAGCGTCCGAAGAAAAAGCCGAAACACACACCGGAAATCGGAAAACACGCGCGGAAAAAGCCGCGGAACGCCTCCGGGCCTCCGAAACGACTCCGGATCGCGCCGATCCGAACACGAAAGATGTCCGAAACGAAATTTCGGACACAACGGAGCCGGACACTCCGAAAACCAGATCCGGGACCCATGAAGAAGGATCCGAAAGGTCCGGGATATTACAGCCCTCCCCCCTTAAGGAATTTCGTCCTCGAAATTGAGAACAACCCAAGGGGAAAGAAGAGGAAGACTCACTCAAACAGATACGGGAACTGCTGACGCATCTCGTCCTCACGTTCCCACGAAGCCTCACCACCAGAGTGTCGTTGCCACACGACCTTGACCAAGGGAATAACCTTGTTCCGCAGGCGCTGCTCTCGCCTATCCTCCACGCGGATCGGAAACTCTGGGAGAGAAAGATCTGGAGTCACCTCAGGCCAAACGGAAAACTCGAGCACATGAGAGTCATCGGGCATATACTTCCGCAACATAGAGACGTGGAACACGTCATGCACCGACGCCAACTCAGAGGGTAACTGCAACCGGTAAGCAACCTCACCGATGCGCTCCACAATCGCGAAAGGACCAATATAGCGGGGACTCAGCTTCCCACGCCGTCCAAAACGCATCACCCCCTTCATCGGAGAAACTCTCAAGAACACATGATCGCCCACGGCGAACTCGAGGGGCTGCCGCCTACGGTCAGCATAGCTCTTCTGCCGACTCTGGGCCGCCAACATGTTCTGACGAACCAGGTGCACAACATCCACACATTGCTGCACCAATTCCGGTCCCGTCAAAACACGCTCACCCACCTCAAACCAATCAAGTGGAGTCCGACAAGGACGCCCATACAATGCCTCATAAGGAGCCATGCCGATGCTCGAATGAAAGCTGTTGTTATAGGCAAACTCCACTAACGGTAGGTGATGAATCCAACTCCCCTGCCACTCCAGGCAGCAGGATCTCAGCATGTCCTCCAAAGTCTGAATGGTCCTCTCAGACTGACCATCTGACTGCGGATGATACGCCGAGCTAAATGCCAACTCCGTGCCAAGAGCTCGCTGGAAACTCCTCCAGAATCCAGAAGTGAAGCGCGGATCCCGATCCGACACGATCGAAATGGGAACCCCATGCAACGGCACGATCCGCTCCACATAAAGACGAGCCAACCTAGGACACGCTCCAGCTGACTTTGACCGGTAGCAACCGCGTCACCTTCGTCAGCCGATCCACCAGCAACCAAATACTGTCCTGCCCAGTCGGGGTTCTGGGCAACCCCACCACAAAATCCGTGGTCACATGGTCCCACTTCCAAGCAGGAACATCCAAGGGCTGGAGAGTACCGCCTGGTCGCTGATGCTCCGCCTTCACTTGCTGACAGATCAGGCACCTGGCCACAAATTCGGCAACATCTCTCTTCATGCCAGGCCACCAGAACTGCCTCCGCAAGTTCCGATACATCTTCGTCGCACCCGGGTGCACAGTGTACCTGCTCCCATGAGCCTCGCGTAACACCGCACGACGAACCTGCTCCTCCGCTGGGACGTACAGCCTGCCACGAAACCTCGCAGCACCGTCCTCGCCGAGCTCCACATCAGCCATCGCAAGAATCCGGGGCAACTCAGGGTCCGCATGCTGAGCCTCTGTCACCTGACGACGATAGCAGGAGTGACAGTCAGACTCGCAAGCACTGCCAACCCTGGCTCCTGGGGAATCTTGAGCCTGAAAGATACTTCGGGCACCTGTTCCCAGAGCCTCCACTTCCTCAGCATCAAGGTACTGATCACGACCTTCCTACTCAAGGCATCGGCGACGACATTCATCCTGCCCGGCTGATAAGACAGGGTGAAGTCATAGTCCTTCATGAACTCCATCCAACGCCTTTGTCTGAGGTTCAGATCTCTCTGCGAGAACACATACCTCAAACTCTGATGGTCAGTGAACACCTCGAACTTCTCACCGTACAGATAATGCCTCCAGATCTTCAGCGCGAAGATCACTGCCGCCAACTCAAGGTCATGGGTAGGGTAGTTCTCCTCATGGGGCTTTAGCTGCCGAGATGCATAAGCCACCACTCTACCATGCTGCATCAGAACAGCACCCAATCCGACGCCGGAAGCATCTGTACACACCACAAAACCTCCCGATCCAGAAGGCAAAACCAACACCGGAGCCGAGGTGAGCAATCTCTTCAGTTCCCTAAAGCTCTGCTCACACTCCTCGGACCAGACGAAAGGCACATCCTTCCGCGTGAGCCTCGTCATCGGGGTCGCAATGCGGGAAAAATCCTGGATAAACCGGCGATAATAACCCGCAAGCCCCAAGAAACTCCGGATCTCCGTCACCGACCTCGGCCTCGGCCATTGCATCACAGCCTCGACCTTGGCGGGATCCACGGAAATACCATCACCAGAAATCACGTGCCCCAGAAAGTGCACCTCACTGAGCCAAAACTCGCACTTGCTGAGCTTCGCATACAACTGGTGATCTCGCAACGTCTGCAGCACCACACCCAAATGGTACGCATGCTCCTCAGCAGACCGCGAATAAACAAGGATGTCATCCACGAAAATGACCACGAACTGGTCCAAATACGGGTGGAACACCCTCTGCATCAAGTCCATGAAGGCTGCTGGGGCATTGGTGAGCCCAAACGGCATCACCAGAAACTCATAATGCCCGTACCTCGTACTGAACGCAGTCTTCTCCACATCGGACTCGCGAATTCTCAGCTGATAGTAACCGGACCGCAAATCAATCCGCGAGAACACTCGCGCAGACTGAAGCTGGTCGAACAAGTCATCAATCCGCGGCAATGGATACTTGTTCTTAATGGTCACGTCATTCAGCTGCCGATAGTCAATGCACAGCCGCAGACTACCGTCCTTCTTCTTCACGAACAACACGGGCGCACCCCAAGGGGAAAAGCTCGGACGAATGTACCCCTTGGCCAACAGTTCCTGCAACTGCGCCCTCAACTCCCTCAACTCAGCGGGGGCCATACGGTAGGGAGCCTTCGCCAAAGGTCCCGTACCAGGTACAACCTCGATCACGAAATCGATCTCCCGCTGGGGAGGTAATCCAGGCAACTCCTCAGGAAAAACATCGGGAAACTCGCACACCACCGCAATGTCCTCGACATTCGGCTCCATCCGGTCAGACACAACCACAGACGCGAGAAAACCCTGACAACCTGAATCAAGCAATCGACGGGCTCGAATAGCAGAGATAAGAAATCGAGAAGAGGCGGAACGGATACCTTGGAAATAGAAGGTCCTCTTGCTCGGATGTTGGAAGTAGACCCTCTTCATCCCACAATCCACCACCGCTCCATGAGTCTCGAGCCAATCCATGCCTAGAATCACGTCGTAATCCCGAAGCTGCAACGCATACAACCTGCCTGGCATACTCCGTCCATCGATCCACACCGGAACCTGGTCGAAGCAATACGGAGTGACCATAAAGTCACCCGAAGGCAACTCCACAGCCAAATCACAGGACAACTGGGTCACCGGCTCCTCGACGCTCGACGCGAAATCCTCCGAAATAAACGAATGAGACGCGCCAGAATCAAATAAAACCCGAGCCGCACAACCCAAAATCTGAACGGTACCTTCCACGAGCTGCGACGCTACTGCCTCTGCCCTGGTCAAGTGCGTGATCTGGCCACGAGCTCTCTGCCTGCCTCCCACACTAGCTGACCTGGGTAGCGGCGGATACTGTCCCTGCTGCTGCTGCTGCTGGGAAACCTGCTGCTGCGGCGGCCTCTGAGGACAGTCACGCGCCATGTGCCCTGGCTGGTCACACCGAAAACAGATGATCGGCGCCGTGCACTGCCTGCCTGGGTGGGTCCCACTACACCGTGGACAAGGTCCTCGCGATCCACCCACCGATCCCTGTCGCTGCAAAGGAAACGGCTGCTGCACACTGCCCGATGAAGCCTGCCCCTGATCCTTGGACTTCTTCTTGCCGAACCCCTTCTTGAAGAACTTTTTGACCTTCGTGCCAAAGGACGCAGATCCTGTCACCGAAGCTGCCGATGCCGGTACTCCTGAACCACCCGACGCAGACTGAAAGAAACCCTGCTGCTGAGTAGCCGACTGCTGGCTGCGACCTGACACAGACTGCCCCTGGCTGATCGGTCCTCGAGTCCTCTGCATATCCATCTCCAAGGAAATCGCAACACGAGACGCCGTCTCGAGATCAGTGGCCCCATTCGCGATCAGATGGTGCCTCAGCTCCAACCTCAAGCCCTGCACAAACTGCGTCGTCCTCACCCTCTCATGCTCCATGATATGAGGTGCGTACCGACCCAGCTCGACAAATCGGGCCCTGTACTGCAACACGGACATGTCACCCTGCACCAGCTCCAGAAACTCCCGCATCCGCTGCGTAGCAACAATATCTGGACAGTACGTACGCTCGAAAGCACTGACAAAGTCATCCCACTCGATCTGCTCAAGCGGACGAAGCTGAAAGGACGTCTTCCACTCGGAAGACCACCACCTCCGAGCCGTACCCTGCAACTGGTTGTAGGCCAACACCACTCTGTCCTCGACAGCACTCTTCGCAGAACTGAACACCCGCTCCATCTCATCAAGCCAATCACGAGCCGCATCAGGGTCTGCCTGGCCGCTAAAGTAAGGTGGATGAAACTGCATGAAATCCCTCACTGCTCGGCCTGGCCCACCCCTGACTGACGAGCCCTCACCGGCCTCTCCGCCGAACTGCTGAGCCATGAGATGGTACATGCCACGGAGAAAACCCTCGGCCCCCGGAGCCCTCGCAGCATCCGCGGCCTCGGTAGCTCCCGGAACTCTGCTATGCTCCTCCTGGTCCCTCTGGACCCCCTGCTGGATCTCCTGGCCTCCAGCCGACTGCCCCTGCTGAGAGCGAGAACTCCTCCTCGGCGCCATCCTCGCTCCTTAAGCACAAGACAGAAAACTCAGAAACGGAAGGTCAGAATAAAACACGCGGTGCCCAATGCCAGCGTCATCTGTACATCATCGTTGTGGACTAGTGGACCACTACAATTACCTATGATTCTCATGTAATTCCACAACCGCGCTCTGATACCAGCTGTAACGACCCGAGAATCCGATTACCGGGAAGGCCCGATAACCCGAGACTCGCACCGCCACCCACGAGCCCGAAGACTCGGAAGGGTTAAAAGGATGGTGTGGAAACTACACAAGCATCACAAATAATTGCAGAAATTAAACAGTTATGATATTAAGCAGGAAATGAATTAACATTTTACATGGTCCACAATAAAATAACAACAACAGCAACAGTAGTCCACGACTAGTACAGTGACAAGAAAGAAAAGTACAGCTACACGGGGCATCCCCCGGCTCTGACCTCTGGCACTACCTCTGGGCACCCGCACCACGCTTCCGCTGCGCTCCAGACACGCTCCCCGAAGGTGGCGCCTCACCTGAAACACGGTGAAAACACGCAGGGAATGAGTCTCGGAACAAGACTCAGTAGGGATCACTCGAACCCTACCTCGAAAAACGAGAAACCACTACTCTAGCGGTAGAAAGGTACCTCGGAAAGGAAAGCCCTGTACTCTACAGAACTAGACCCTAACGGCACGCAAACCGACACACGTGCCACGGTACGAGAAGACCGAAACTCAACGGTCGAACCGTCAAAACCCGAAGGTCGGAAACACACGACTGACAGTCTGACACTCCGTACTCGACAGGAGTACCACCCACTAGAAGCACAGCCGGTAGCGTCCCCTGACGTCTTACACCGCACCGCAGGTGAACCGCCTGACATGGTAGGTCCTACCCGAGGCGCAAACACCGTACAAGTAACTACAACAAGTGACTAGCTGGGGTCACGCCCGTCGACGTGGGTCCAACCGCCCCCAACCACGTGTGCACACACAGACCGCGCGTCCCTGGTCTGGCCCTCTGACCGGTTTTCCCCTCAGCCGGACTCTGGCTGCAAGACGTGGGGCCCAACGGTAACCGGTCCACAAACCGTCTCTAAAGGTCAGCCCGTACACCACTCCCTGGTGCGACTAGCACACGCGTACTAGTAGGCTACGACTAGTGGAGGGTCACAGAAGGAGTAGACTCTCAAGTCTCGGAAAACAACGGTGCAACTGCAGGTACGAGGAACGCTCCTTGTACCAACACCGACGCACGGTGACCAGCTGACAACAACATCTCCCGGTACACTCTGTACGACGAGAGACACACCGACGCAACCCGTACCCTTGAACGGTCCACACTGGGCCGCTCAGGGATGTGCGGTCACACAGGGACCGCACAAGGATTAGAACGGTCATATCAGGACCGTTCCACCCAGGGTCCAAACGACGGATAAACGGCCAACACAGGACCGTTCAAACAGATATGCGGCCAACTCTTGACCGCACGTGGGTGAGGAACGGTCACCTACTGGCCGCTCGTCTCCCAACGGTAAAAAGCCCTGGACGGTTAGTCCTTAGCCGCACTTGGGGAAGGGCGGCTACGGCTTAGCCGTTCAGGTGTTGTGCGGTCAGGGCCAGACCGCACATCCAACCATAGCGCTAGGGGATGTACGGCCAGCACCTGGCCGTGCAAGGGGTTATGCGGTCAGCTCCTGGCCGCACATCCCAGAGCACTGCACAACGGTCACAACCAACGGTCAAAACCCTTGGGGTTGGGCGGTAGCTGTGGGGCCGCACATTAGGATATGCGGTCCCACGATAGACCGCTCAAGCCCACTGCGCGCCAAGCCTCACCCAAAGCGCGCCGAGCCGATGAACGGTCCGAACGGAACCGCATAGGGGTTGTGCGGCCACTGGTTCGACCGCACATCGCTCACCGGCGAGAAAATGGCGAACCTCACCGGAATCGCCCAATCGGCCTCAAAACAAACCCCACGGAGGGGGAAATGGCGAGAGAAGAACCCCCAAGCCCCCTAGCATGCTCCTACGCCCTTAAACCGTGAAATCGGGGCTCAAAACGATGGATCGGACGAACTCACCCCGCGGCATGATCGACCCTTCCCGGCTCAAAATAAACCCCTCTCGACCTCGTCTCGAGCTGAAACTCACGGGGAAGGAAGACATGAGGCTAAGGAACGTCACCCTACCTCCGGTCCGCGACGAAACGCTCCGATCCGAGCTCGAAGTCGCGAAGAACGCCGCTAGAATCTCGCCTCTCCACGCCTCCCACGCTCGCCGTATGCCCGCACGATCGCCACCACGTCACCCACGTCCTCGCGCCGTCGCACCGCCGCCGTCTGCAGCCGGAACGGGGGTCGGCACGGTCGAACGGGAGAGAAGGAGGGAGAGAGCCGGCCACGGTCGCGTGAGGGAGAGAGAGGAAGAAGAAGAAAAGAGAAAAGAAGAAAAAGAAAAGAAAAGAAAATGGGAATATATAGAAAATCCGATTTTTCGGAAAAATACCGAAAATTAGAAAAATACATTTCCGGAATCCTCGGAACGCACCGATCGCAACGGTACCACTCGTGCCTCGGGGAACTGCCCGGTTCGCCCGCAGCGAGCGTCCGAAGAAAAAGCCGAAACACACACCGGAAATCGGAAAACACGCGCGGAAAAAGCCGCGGAACGCCTCCGGGCCTCCGAAACGACTCCGGATCGCGCCGATCCGAACACGAAAGATGTCCGAAACGAAATTTCGGACACAACGGAGCCGGACACTCCGAAAACCAGATCCGGGACCCATGAAGAAGGATCCGAAAGGTCCGGGATATTACACACGTGGTCCTACTTCCACGCAGGAACATCCAAGGGCTGGAGAGTACCTCCTGGTCGCTGATGCTCCTCCTTCACCTGCTGACAGATCAGGCACCTGGCCACAAACTCAGCAACATCTCTCTTCATGCCAGGCCACCAGAACTGTCTCCGCAAGTTTCGATACATCTTTGTCGCACCCGGGTGTACGGTGTACCTGCTCTCATGAGCCTCGCGCAACACCGCACGACGAACCTGCTCCTCCGCTGGGACGTACAGCCTGCCACGAAACCTCGCAGTACCGTCCTTGCCGAGCTCCACATCGGCCATCGCCAGAATCCGGGGTAACTCGGGGTCCGCATGCTGAGTCTCTATCACCTGACGACGGATAGCAGGAGTGACAGTCAGACTCGCAAGCACTGCTAACCCAGGCTCTTAGGGAATCTTGAGCCTGAAGGATACTTCGGGCACTTGTTCCCAGAGCCTCCAGTTCCTCAACGTCAAGGCACTGATCGCGACCTTCTGACTCAAGGCATCGGCGACGACATTCACCCTGCCCGACTGATAAGACAAGGTGAAGTCATAGTCCTTCATGAACTCCATCCAACGCCTTTGCCTCAGGTTCAGGTCCCTCTGCGAGAACATACACCTCAAACTCTGATGGTCAGTGAACACCTCGAAATTCTCACCGTACAGATAATGCCTCCAGATCTTCAGCGCAAAGATCACTGCCGCCAACTCAAGGTCATGGGTAGGGTAGTTCTCCTCATGGGGCTTTAGCTGCCGAGATGTATAAGCCACCACTCTACCATGCTGCATCAATACAGCACCCAATCCGACCCCGGAAGCATCTGTACACACCACAAAACCTCCCGATCCAGAAGGTAAAACTAATACCGGAGCCGAGGTGAGCAATCTCTTCAGCTCCCTAAAGCTCTGCTCACACTCCTCAGACCAGACGAAAGGCACATCCTTCCGCGTGAGTCTAGTCATCGGGGTCGCAATGCGAGAAAAATCCTGGATAAACTGGCGATAATAACCCGCAAGCCCCAAGAAACTCCGGATCTCCGTCACCGACCTTAGCATCGGCCACTACATTACTGCCTCAACCTTGGCGGGGTCCACGGAAATGCCATCACCATAAATCACGTGCCCCACAAAGTGCACCTCGCAGAGCCAGAACTCGCACTTGCTGAGCTTCGCATACAACTGGTGATCTCGCAACGTCTGCAACACTACACCTAAGTGGTACGCGTGCTCCTCAGTAGACCGCGAATAAACAAGGATGTCGTCCACGAATATGACCACGAACTGGTCCAAATACGGACAAAACACCCTCTGCATCAAGTCCATGAAGGCTGTAGGGGCATTGGTGAGCCCAAACGGCATCACCAAAAACTCATAATGTCCGTACCTCGTACTGAATGCAGTCTTCTCCACATCGGACTCGCGAATTCTCAGCTGATAGTAACCGGACCGCAAATCAATCCGCGAGAACACTCGCGCAGACTGAAGCTGGTCAAATAAATCATCAATCTGTGGCAACGGATACTTGTTCTTAATGGTCACTTCATTCAGCCGCCGATAGTCAATGCATAGCCGCAGACTACCGCCCTTCTTCTTCACAAACAACACGGGCGCACTCCAAGGGGAAAAACTAGGACGAACGTACCCCTTGGCCAACAGCTCCTGCAACTGCGCCCTCAACTCCCTCAACTCAGCGGGGGCCATACGGTAGGGAGCCTTCGCCAAAGGTCCCGTACTAGGCACGACCTCGATCATAAAATTGATCTACCGCTGGGGAGGTAACCCAGGCAATTCCTCGGGAAAAATGTCGAGAAACTCGCACACCACCGGAATGTCCTCGACACTCGGCTCCATCCGTTCGGTCACAACCACAGACGCGAGAAAACCCTGACAACCAGAATCAAGCAACTAACGGACTCGAATCGCAGAGATGAGGAATCGAGAAGAGGTGGAACGGATACCTTGGAAATAGAAGGTCCGCTTGCTCGGATGCTGGAAGTAGACCCTCTTCATTCCACAATCCACCACCACTCCATGAGTCTCGAGCCAATCCATGCCTAGAATCACATCATAGTCCCGAAGCTGCAACGCATACAACCTGCCTGGCATACTCCGCCCATCGATCCAAATCAGAACCTGATCAAAGTAATACGGAGTGATCATGAAATAACCCGAAGGCAACTCCATTGCCAAATCACAGGACAACTGGGTCACCGGCTCCTCAATACACAGCGTGAAATCCTCCGAAATAAACGAATGAGACGCGCCAGAATCAAATAAAACATGAGCCGCGTAACCCAAAATCTGAACGGTACCTTCCACGAGCTGCGACTCCACTACCTCTGCCCTGGTCATGTGCGTGATCTGGCCCCGAGCTCTCTGCCTGCCTCCCATGCTAGCTGACCTGGGTAGCGGCGGATACTGTCCCTGCTGTTGCTACTGCCTCTGCTGTTGGGGAACCTGCTGCTGCTGCGGCGGCCTCTGAGGACAGTCACGCGCCATGTGCCCTGGCTGGTCACACCAAAAACAGATGAGCGGCGCCGTGCACAGCCTGTCTGGGTGGAACCCACTACACCGTGGACATGGTCCTCGCGACCCACCCACTGATCCCTGACGCTGCAAAGGAATTGGCTGTTGTACACTGCCCGATGAAGCTTGCCCCTGATCCTTGGACTTCTTCCTTCGGAAACTCTTCCCGAAGAACTTCTTAACCTTCGAGCCAAAAGACGCATACCCTGTCATCGATGCTGCCGGTGTCGGCACTCCTGAACCACCCGACACATGCTGGAAGGAACCCTGCTGCTGGGTAGCCGACGACTGGCTGCGACCTGACAAGGACTGTCCCTGGCTGATCGGTCCTCGGGTCCTCTGCATATCCATCTCCAGAGAAGCCGCAACACGAGACGATGTCTCTAGATCAGTGGCCCTGTTCGCGATCAGATGGTGCCTCAGCTCCTGCCTCAAGCCCTGAACGAACTGTGCGATCTTCACCCTCTCATGCTTCATGATGTGAGGTGCATACCGACCCAGCTCGACAAATCGGGCCCTGTACTGCAACACGGACATGTCACCCTGCACCAGCTCCAGAAACTCACGCATCCGCTGCGTAGCAACGTAATCTGGACAGTACGTACCCTCGAAAGCACTGACGAAGTCATCCCACTCGACCTGCTCAAGTGGACGAAGCTGAAAGGACGTCTTCCACTCGGAGGACCACCACTTCCGAGCCGTACCCTGCAACTGGTTGTAGGCCAACACCACTCTGTCATCGGCAGCACTCTTCGCAGAACTGAACACCCACTCCATCTCATTGAGCCAATCACGAGCCGCATCACGGTCTGGCTGGCCGCTGAAGTAAGGTGGATGGAACTGCAAGAAGTCCCTCACTGCTCGACCTGGCCCACCCCTAGCTGACGAGCCCTCACCAGCCTCTCCGCCAAACTGCTGAGACATAAGCTGGTACATGCCACGGAAGAAATCCTCGGCCCCCGGAACTCTCGCGGTATCCGCGGCCTCAGTGGCCCCTGGTGGCACTCTGCTCTGCTCCTCCTGGTCCCTCTGGACCCCCTGCTGGATCTCCTGACCTCCAGCCAACTGCCCCTGCTGAGAGCGAGTCGCCCGCCTCGACGCCATACTCGCACCTGAAGCAAAAGACAGAAAACACGAGAAGGGCAAGGTCAAGAAAACGCGCGATGCCCAATGCCAGTGTCATCTGTACGTCATCGCTGTGGACTAGTGGACCACTGCTATTACTTATGATTTTCATATAATTCCACAACCGCGCTCTGATACCAGCTGTAACGACCCGAGAATCCGATTACCGGGAAGGCCCGATAACCCGAGACTCGCACCGCCACCCACGAGTACGAAGACTCAGAAGGGTTAGAAGGATGGTGTGAAAACTACACAAGCATCATGAGTAATTGCAGAAATTAAACAGTTTATAATTAAGCAGGAAATGAATTAACATTTTACATGGTCCACAAAATAACAATAACAAAACAACAGTAGTCCACAACTAGTACAGAGACAAGAAAAGAAAGTACAGCTACACGGGGCATCCCCCGGCTCTGACCTCTGGCACTACCTCTGGGCACCCGCACCACGCTGCGCCCCAGACGCGCTCCCCTAGGGCGGCGCCTCACCTGAAACACGGTGAAAACACGCAGGGGATGAGTCTCGGAACAAGACTCAGTAGGGATCACTCGAACCCTACCTCGTAAAACGAGAAATCACTAAGCTAGCGGTAGGAGAGTACCTCGGAAAGGAAAGCCCTGTACTCTACGAAACAAAGGTCATACAGCATGCAAACCGGCACACGTGCCACGGTGAAACAACCGAAACTCAACGGTCGACCCGGCAAACCCGAAGGTCAAACACACGAGCTGACAGTCAGACACTCCGTACTCGACAGGAGTACCTTGCACTAGAAGCACAGTCGGTAGCGTCACCGCACCGCAGGTGAACTGCCTGACGTGGTAGCGCCTACCCAAGGCACGAGCACCGCACAAGTAACCACAAACAAGTGACTAGCTAGGGTCACGCCCGTCGACGTGGGTCCAACCGTCCCCAACCACGTGTGCACACACAAACCATGCGTCCTAGATCTGGCCCTCTGATCGGTTTTTCCCCCGTAGCCGGACTCTGGCTAACGACGAGTGGCCCGACGGAAACCAGTCTAAAACCGTCCTCACGGTAGCCTCTCCACCACTCCCTGGTGGGACCACACGCGTGTAAGTAGGCTACGACTAGTGGAGGGTCACTGAAGGAGTAGACTCTCAAGTCACAGAAAACGACGCCCGCATCCGACGACGCACAGGGACCACGCCACGCACCGGCCCCGTCGCACGGTGGCCACAGTCGGACTGAAAACGGGGTTGCAACCCTCTCGGGGCAACCAGGCGCCTGACGGTCCACCCCTGGACCGTCACAGGGCTGTAATGGTCTAGGCGAGACCGTCACATACACCTGGCGGCCCCACGCAGGCCGTCACACGCCTGAGGAACGCAGGGCGTAGCGCGCCTGGCCCAGCGCGTTACGCAAACGTAACGTGCCTGCCATAGCGCGTTACGTGCGCCTCACACACCCAATGTGAAACCAGGATGTAACGCGCCTGCCCCAGCGCGTAACACGAATGTAACGCGCCTGGCCCAGCGCGTTACGCGCCCCTCACACCTGGGGTGACCCAGGACGTAACGCGCCTGTCCCAGCGCGTTACGCGAATGTAACGCGCCTGCCCTGGCGCGTTACGCTTATGAGCTGGACTTACCTGAGAGTTTTGGGGTACACCCTACCTTCAACGTGGCAGATCTGGTACCCTACAAGGGCCCCACGGTGGGACCCAATGAGGAGCTTGAACCTTTGGCCCCCCTTGAGAGAGACACCCGTAGTGGAACTCCACTTCCCAGTTTGAGTGACCTACGTGAGCAGGTAGAGGCAATACTGGATGAGCAGATCACCATTACCAGGCACATGGTGTACCAGCACTACCTGGTGAGGTGGAAGAACCGTCCCCCGACAGAGGATGCTTGGGTGAGTCGGGAGGACATGCTGCGCCTTGACCCGGATATTTTGGAGCGCTACCTCAGCCAGGCGGACCCATACTCGACGGGGTCGAGTTCTCTCCACCCCGAGGGATTTGATGAGGGCATCTCACAGTGCTCTCTTTGGCTCGGATCGCCTGCATCGCTCTGAGGAGGTCCAACTATGTGATCACGTGTTATTTTCCTTTTTGATTGAGTCATATTTTATGTAATTTCTCTTGTTGAGTCATGTTGTATTAGTCCATTTCTCTTATTATGCTTGATTGGGCCTTAGTACCTTAGTTATGGGCCCATATGATTGAGTCTAGGACATGCTTGGTCTTTTGTCTAGTTGTCTAAGGTATTTTGGTCATGTAAAGAGTGGGTGCCTATAAATAGGCCACCCCACTCTCTCATTTGTAACAATGATGCATTAGTGAATGAAAATTCCAATCCTTTGCCTCCCATAAAAATCCCACTTCTTTCTCTCCCTCTCTCTCTCTTCCCCCTCTTTCCCCCCCAAATTCAAACTCTTTGTCCCTCCTCCACCTCATCCTCCACCCAAGCTGCCCCCTCCACTAACTTTCCCCCTCCCTAGGTGCCATCATACCCTCCACCCACATCCCACCAAATCTCTCCCTCTCCCTAGGAGAATATTCCTCTTCCCAACACAATCCTCCCTCTTCCCCATGAAATCCTCCAACTCCCAAGATAACTTTGACTAACTTTCCCTCCCTTTCTCCTCTCCCCATGCCCTAGACAGCCCCAAATTCGTAGCTCCCTCTCTCACCACCTACTAGACCACCTCCCTGCCCCCATTCTCCCCCTCCCTCACCTTGGTTTTCCCCCTTCCATACCCCCTAACACCCAAGGGTTGCCTTCACACCCATCCACCCCCTTTCCCCTCCCATTTACCTCCTCTCCCACCTCCCATCTCCAACCAGCACTTCTCAGTTCGCAGACAATAGAGTACCAGCATCTTGCAAACTCGGCCACGACGTCGTCCCGGAATCCCTGGAAGCCCAAGTGATACCGTTGGAAGCGTCTCTCTGTCCTCTTCGCAACGGCAATGGTCTCGATCCATTCTGAGCTCATGGATTCCCATAGGAGCTGATCTCCCCAGACTGTGCGCCTTCCTCCAGACTACCAACCTGAAGCGGCTTGCAGAGGCTCCCACAGCCATCATCTTGAAGATCTGGAGGCGGAGCTTGGTTGAGGTCTACTAAGATGAGTCGCCTTCTAGTACCAAGAAGCGGCTCCCCAATTGGACCCCGGACGTGTGAGTTCTCAATTTTCTTCCTCAGGTGCGCTGTTCTGTCCACTCTGAGACTGAACCGACACCCGATCACTGTTTGGGCTGTCCCTGTCTATCCCGACCTCCTCTGGTGTTCCTGTGAGTCTCATTTCGAAGAGGACTCGACAACGAATCCAGCGATTCCAGCCACGCCTGAATCAGAGCCCGAGAGCGCCCGGGGTGACCTCGTCTTCCTGCTGCAGTGGTGCTGAAGCAGTCAGAACCAGAGGATAGAGTCCCTGATCACGGCCCCACCCTGACCAACGCCGGCAACCATAAGTCTTCCCAAAAATCAGACGTCCTCCTAGGCCAACCCTGGAGGTTTTGCCGCCGGTCTCGTCGCAAATGGAGTTCAGGAGCGTCCACAGCAGCCCCGGCATCGACCACCTGTCCCTTGTTCCAGAAGGTGGGCAGAACTGACAACCGCCGTCCGTTTAATTCCAGTCACTCTCCCCCTCCCCGCCTGGCCGGCTTACAGCCCCTCCCTGTGTGGAGGTAGTGTTTGGTTGTAAGTTTATTAATCCCCACCCCGAGATCCCCTCTCATGCGATAGGTGTAGTGCTGTAACCCAAGTCTTTTCAGGTCAAGCATCATCGCCGCAGCGTGCAGGCGTATGCCCAGGCTTCCCGGCGCGCCCAAGTCTCCGGTCGGGATCGGTGTTTCCACACCGGTCAGGTGAGCATCTGACAACCCCTTGTCTGGTTGCAATCTTTACTTATTTAGTATAGTCTTTACTTGTCGTCGGCCGGTGAGACGAGAGCCCGGACCCGCACACCATCATAAGTGTGCCTACCACGGACCGTGAGTGAGCGTCTCCCAACCCACGTCCCGGCGTGCCAGCCGCCCACGAAGTTGGGAGCCCCAGGCCCTTAGGGGTCAGCCTAAGCTCACTAGGTCTTTAGAATCGATTGGGTCACCTCGGACCCTCACCATCATTCCCCGGTCACCGTCGGGAGATCGTGTGCGCCGTGCGAGTGAGTCACTAGCGTGAGCCCGCCTTCTTCTTTGTATGCTTGTGAGTCTAGGTCTGAGGTTCAACAAGTCTCCCCTTTTATCGCCCGTGGGCTGTGCTACATCACGATCCATTGACAACCCTAACGCTAGATAACAGACACGAATTCAAAATTTAATATTAATGAATAAAACTCGTATCAGACCAACTTAAATTAAACTCCGACCTGACTCATTAATAACCCCTAACTCTAGATAACACGAATTTGCTCTCCACAACATGTTCACGCTCTCGTAACATGTCGGAGCTACGGAGAACACGCAGAAATACTCCTCAAAATATTTAAACATATTTTTTTCTGTCCGACAGTTGGACACCCATGTGCGATGACGCATGCATGACGTGAAGATATCTTTAAGGAGCTATAAACACACTTAAGAGTGACAGCAATCCCCATAAAAAGTATAACAAGTAGTGCCGAGCCGTTGACCAGCTTATTCCATGTCTAAAAGATAAACAGTCTACACAATTCAGGTGTCATGTACGGAGGTATCGACAGAATTTTCCAAAACTTATCAAACGATGAATCGGCACGAAATGATAAACCATATAAATTAGATCACAATGCCAACTACGAGGAACAAAAAAAAATTATAGGCTATCAGTTGCCAAAAACACAGGGTTAACAACATGATCTTTTGGTTACAAAGAAACATATACGCACCAACTAAAATGCTCGAGAAGGTGACAAAAGTCTTTACGGTCTTACTACCATATTATCATATACGCTAAAAATGCAAAGAGAGTAATATATATTTACGGCAAATTTAGGGTTAGTAATAAGTAGGTCAGGTAATTATTTGTTTAAAATTTAATCTGAAATCATATAATTATTCGAATAAAATATTTGATAGATAATTTAATTGGATATCGAACAATCCGATTATTAATCGAATACGAATTCGAATATTGAGATATTTATGTTAGATATTATCCGATCAAATATGAACTCTTAGATGATTATCCGAGAATACACATATTCTATATAATTAACTCAAATCTTAATAGGTTGTCTGATCGTTCTTTTTTACTTATTTTTTATCTCAAAATATAATTTAGAAATAAGAACTCTGCTACTTACACTCATCTGATAAGTCATCTCCTATTTTTTAAGATGAAATCTAATTTTTTGATAATTTCTTTCAAAATAAAAATAACTTCTATCCTTTCTTTTTTTAAACAAATAACTTACGATACTTCTACACGGCTCACACGGTTTATTTCTAAGTAAATTTGATAATTATCAAATAATTTAATTATTAATCATATACGAATTCGAATATCATATTATTCACTCCGTATTTGATCTGTTTATCAATTTAATAATAAATCATTGATTCGTATATATGGAGCGGTGTAACGAAGGGGACAAGAAAAGAAAGCGGGGTTTAGAGATTTGTAACACTCAGGTATAAGCTAGGCTTGCAACAAGTATTCCTGATGCAAAAGCCATAAGGTAACACACCAGTAAACGAAAAGTCTTCATGGGCCTTCCACTGTGTATGCGAAATATTCTACAGCGCTTCATTAACTCCGACATAAATGGCTGTGAGGTAATTAGAAAGGCAACTATTGCAATGAGCTCTTGCAGAAATGCTATCAGCTTCATGGTGGTGTAATAGCAACATCACAGCCGACGTAGATCTCCCAGCATTTTGTTGTATAATGCTAACCAAAACACAGTTATATATGTAAACACTAGCGGCCCCTTTGAACATCTGGCAGGGTCAAGGTATTCGACCTCAGAGGGTCGAACATCTCACCCGAGCTAGATTAAGCCCTTATACGTGTGAGATGAGAAGTGGACCCCATATTTTCTCTCTCATAAGGTGGCAAATCCTATTCTAATATTAAACCGGCCCTTAAGGCTTTCTTTATTAGTCGGGCAGAATATCTCATTCGACCCTTTTTTGGGTCGAATGAGATATTCGACCCCGTATAATTAGGTTGTGTGTGAGAGTTTTTAATGGACCCCATAAATCTCTCTCTCATGGGATGAGTAATCCGGCGGCGTTATTCGATTGCCAAAGAGGGCCTAAAAAAATAGGGGAAGACGGAATGGGGGTATTCGTTGGGTAACAAAGTTTGTACATTGTTTTGGTCGTACTCGAACGAGAGATGTCGAATACGTCATTCGTACTTATTAAGACGAACTAGAATACGGAACTAAGATAATTAACCGACGGAAGAAAAAAGGTGTGAGTCTCATATTTTCTCCTCACACACATCTAGAGTTAATCGGGATCGGGTGACATATTCACTCTTAACCTCTCAAATATACGTCATCTCACCCGGTCGTCAAAAAAACCCCTACGTGTGCGCCGAACCCCACTAATTTATCAGAGTGGGCTTAGCAGACCCCACCAGAGGATGCATCTGCCCCCACCCCGCTCTTAGCGAAGGTTAATCCATGCATGCTTTAGAGAACACGGACCTTGAAACTTTAAGTGGAGGATCGAATGGACCAACTATGACTTCTCTTTTTTTATCCCATGTCAAAGGTTTTTCAGGATACAACATACAACTAACGTAAACTATATTCTACAACAGCAGGTTTAGGCATCAGGAAAGTATGTGCTACTACAGCGGATTTAGACAAATAGACATCAGTGAAAAAGAAGAAGAAGGAGACGATAGACACCAGTCACTCTGACATTTATCTTTAGAAGGTCATGCGTAGAATGATTTATCGGCTTGGTGTGACTCACTCCGACTTAGATGACTCTGATCGTATCTATAGGATTTCAAGCCGCGTGTCGGTGGCGAGTTGCAGTAAGTCTTTATGAACTATTTTAATATTAATATGATGTTTAAAAATAATCTAAATAATTTAATAATTTAAAACTATAATAATGATATAATATTAGTCATAAATCTTGTGTTTTATTGATGAAAAGAATTAAATTCTATTGTTGAATTTATTTTAAGAGTTTTTTTTACAGAAACTATTGTTACAATTTGTGAAATTGTAGATATACTATTCGTGGAATCATATTAACACACACACACACACACACACACACACACACACACACACACACACACACATATATATATATATATGTATCACCACTATTTTAAACAATTTTCAAAAATGTAACTGCAGTTAACTTATGTCGACGGGATCTCGAATATTTTTCAAAGATTTTAAAATTCATATTGTTAGAGGTCAAATGACCAAAATACCTCTCTCTTTCGAGAGAGAGAGAGAGAGAGAGAGAGAGAGAGAGAGAGAGAGAGAGAGAGAGAGAGAGAGAGAGAGAGAGAGAGTCCCCTCATTACAACCTCACTAGCTGCTGCTGCTCTTGCGATGGCAGCGACCTTGCCGCGGCTACCCTCGGGAGCAACCGGCTGGGAGGTAGTTGAGGTGATATCAGAATCGAAAGTCATGTATAATTACAATTATTTATAAGTATATGAGAGTTTTTTGATGCTTCATAAATAAGAGGTGTATATATGACAAATTACAAAGATATTTATAAAAAAACCAAATTTAATTTGACTCGTCAACTTAACTGAACTCGACTTTATAATGGCAAGTTAAAGTTACAAATTTTGAGGTCATTATCAATTTTAGGCAGGGTCATTTTGATTCTAATTGTCTATCGGATCGAAATGAGGATAAAGTTTAGCTCAAACCCATGTCAACCTGACAGACCCATATCTTTTTATCTTGATTCATCTTTACTCAGTTTGAATTATGAAGAGGGGATTTTTTCCTCCTTCCCCAAAAAGTCAAATAACAAGACTCGACTTAATAATGAGAGGCCAGCCCAGTAGGGTAGCCCCGCTCGTTCAGAGCACCATTATCTGAGGGCTCAAGAAGTGCTGTCAAACCCAGAACATCCAGCACGTCAACTGGTCCCCTCCGCCGGGTTTTAGGTCGAGAGCAAAGCCCTTACGTAAATGGTGTAAGTTAGCACCAGAGATTCTTAAGTCATAACTTGACCCTGAGCCATCGCAGGGAGAGTATTATCTCAATCCCGAGCTATCATAAGAAGAACTTCAGCTCGATCCCAAGCCACGGGACAACGTCAATCTGATCCCAAGCCATAAGAGAAGCCTCGGCTTGATCCCGAGGCCCATCATAGTTTTAGTTCAGCCAATGCCCTATAACTATGTCTCCGTGTAAGCATAGCTCGGCTGACAATTTATATCTCAGCCAAGTAAGACCTGATCATCGGCACAGTTTGGAGAAGTCACTGTTAGGGTGCTAGGCCCGGATACAGAGGGGGGGTGAATGTATCCCTCTAAAGATAAAGCACAAATTAAAACTCTAAAGTCCAGATACGCGGAATAAAAACTAATGAGCTTTCCAAGATGAGATGATAATTCAACAATTGATCAAACAGTTGGATTGCAACAATGCAGCCACCTGATCACACCAGAAACGCAGGCAGAGCTAAACAAACCAAACACACTTAGCAGAATATAATGCTCAAACTTTACTCCCAGGATAACACAATTAACCAAGCATGCACAACCTGTGAATGGGAGGTAGAAGGTAAGAAGCAAACGCACAAAGCACAACCACTGCACAGTAGATTTTTAGGTGGTTCGGTCACCAAGACCTACATCCACCCCTCACTCCCAACCGGAGTGAGGCTTCACTAGCCAACGCTAGAAACCTGCAGACTCAGTCTGCGACAGAGTGCCTCCCTTCCTCTAACCAGAGGGAACCCACAAGTGACAACCTGTCACTTGCAACCCGGAGATCAGATCTCCCTTCTCCTGAACCAACAGGAGGAACCCGACCTCAGTCCAGAGGATCGGAAGAATAATAGCAACCAGAGTATCAAGAGGAAAATAAGAAAACACAAAATGAAAATAACTTCAGCAACCAGAAAGCTGGAAAACGAAATATAAACTGCAGCTCTCGCAGGAGCAACTGGATTGGATTTGATCCAAAGTCCAGTGAAAATAACGAAGCTTCTCTCTGCTCTTCTTCACGAGCTCTCTCTTTCTCTTTTTCTTATGCTGCTCTCACTCTCTATCTTCTTCTCTTTCGCAGGCTCTCCCCATCTCTTCTTTTCTCTTCTTCTTCTGCTCTTTTGATCGTGGCTCTCTTTCTTCTACTTCTCTGCCTCTCTTCTATTTCTTCCTACTTCTGCTCAAGGCTTCAGTCCTTCTACTTCGATCCCCTTCATCTGAAGACAAAGGTTTCTATTTATATCAGCAGCAGTAGCAGCTAGGGCGTGTGGTCTCCACAGTTCCCGCCCAATCGACTCTGCCACGTGTCAGCATCTCAGCTCCTTGGATCACGTGCCAGACACCAATGGAGTGGTGGAAGGTACGAAAGCTTATCCGCTTGTGGCTGATGTGGCAGTTGACGACTGAAGGTGTCTGATGCGTTGACTCCATCAGCCAGCTGCGTTAACGCATCGGCAATCTAGTGATCAAGGTCTTCGGCAGATAGACGTGCTGCGTCGACGCTGCTAATCCATAGCATTGACGCAGTGGTGTTCCAGAGCTGAATGTATATCAGACTCAAATGCTGCGTGGACGCTGTCTTGCAATGGCGTTGACGCACTGCAGTATTCCAGTGAGCTATGGACTCTGCCTCATTAACTACTGCGTCGACGCTGCTGTAGCATGGAGTTGACGCAGCCAGGTGAATCTCTGAAATCCTCTTCAACTGAAGCGTGGACGCATTGAACTCCCAGCGTCGACCCTGTATACTTAGAAACAGTAAGTGAGTAAGTGTGTACACTTCATGCAATGCAATGCAGTGTATAGACTTAGAAAGCATTCAGCTCGTGTAATGTATATACTTCATGCAATGTACAGACTTGATGGCGTGGAGGCAATGCATAAACAAGCCTAACCAATGTATAGACTTTACGATGCTCATCCATTGTATAGACTTCACGATGCTCAACCATTGTATAGACTTTACTACGTGATGCAGCGTTGTACAGACTTGAACTCAAGGAATGGATGTACAGACTTTGAGTGAAGACATGAACAGTGAGTCAATGTGTAGACTTCACTTCAAGCAAGCTACAGCCCAATGTATAGACTTGCCACCAACGCAATGTGTAGACATGACTGCTGCGAGCACAGGCTGTACATACTTGGTGTGAAGAACACAAGCCAAGTGCAGTGTATGGACTTTATGCAAGAAAACAAGTGTGCATTGTATAGACTTGAGTGATGAGTGGATTTTCAATGAAGAGGCTGTACAGACATGATGAAATCACGATGTGTAGACTTGCCAAATATAGCTGGTCGATGTACATACTAGAACAAGGCTAAGTCTGTACAGACTTGAACAAACACAGTGTATAGACTTTGGCAAGGCAACGTCGGTAAAACTACCAATGGGCAGACTTTCAAAGCTGAACGTAGGTAAAGAACCCATTGTTCAGACTTGGAAGTGCAACGTAGGAACAGACGCCAATGTACAGACTTTGGCAAGCAACGATGTACAGACTTGCACAATTCCAGTTGAAGAATGTATAGACTTTACCTATAAGTCCATTGTACAGACTTAAACTGAAGACCAATGTATGGACTTGAACTTCTGGAAACGAATGAATAGACTTTGCCACAGTCTAATGTATAGACTTCCAACGTGAGTGACACGCTGTACAGACTTTGCTCAAACAGTCCGATGTATGGACTTGGAATTCCAACAGAAGGATGTATGGACTTTGATAAGAGAATGGCTGTACAGACTTCAGGTGAAGACCAATGTATAGACTTCCAATATGAAGACCAATGTACAGACTTCGAATATGAAGACCGGTGTATGGACTTCGAATATGAAGACCAATGTATAGACTTCAATTGAGTGCATTGGCTGTACAGACTTGGAAATCTTTGAGCGATGTACAGACTTGGAGTTAATGCATGAAGACCCAGCAATGTGTAGACTTGACAGTGAATGCATGAATAGTGATGTATAGACTTAGACGCAACATGCTATGCAATGTACACACTTGATGTAATGCATGCCGATGTATAGACTTCAGTTGAAGTCAACCGAAGAGTGTATATACTTTATGAATGCATATGCCAAGACCAGTGTACAAACTTGATCAAATGTCTAGACATTTGATTTTGAACGTGTGTGCTGGCAGTGTACAGACATTGATAGTCTAGGGGGGTCGACCCACTTCAGTCCTGACAATGCTGACAGAGTTTACACTTGAATAATTAATGCAGCAAATAACATGACTGAACATATAATGCAATGCTTCATGATCTGATGAACTGACTGAACAGCAAATTAACTGAACATATGAGAGACTGCATTGTGATCAGAAAATGACTGAATAACAGCATGATGACTCACAGTGATTAACTCACATCAAAATCAATCATTAAAAGATTAACTCACATCCAAACCAATCATTAAAAGATTAACTCACATCAAAGCCAATCATCAAAATCACAGGGACACAACAATCTCCCCCTTTTTGGTGATGGCAACACTACACTGTGAATAATTCTGATGACACAAACTATTATCCCCCTTTGACTTCATCAAAAAGAAAATAGTTTGAGAAGTTAAAGTAAACCAGCATGCAATGATTGAATAAAATCTCCCCCTTTGATATAATCAATATGAATGCAGAAGCAGAAGGAGATACCAAAATGCAATAGCTCCCCCTAAAAATATGAATGCAAGAACACAATTCTCCCCCTTTAAGAGTTTCTATGCAGCATGATGCATATGACATAGAAGCTCCCCCTCAATAAGTGGAATCTTATGAGATGGATAACAAGGAGAAGTTCAGGTCAATGAATCAAAGACATTGAGCAGAAGAGTTTCAAGTAGCAGATTTTCAAAGAAGCTCCAATCACAAGAAATTCAGTCAGATTTTCAAAGAGATATCAATCTCATAAATCCAAAACATAAGTTTTCAAAGTCTTCCATTATAAGGGCTTATGAATGAGCTTTATTGACAGCATGGTTTAAACATGATGTATGCAGAGTTTATCAATAAAATTCTGTATTGATATCTAAAACCATGGTTTAATAAAAATGAACCAAGCCCTCATATTTATCTTGATTAATCTCCCTTTCTCTTACACAATCAAATTTAATGACTTCTTTCGGAATTACATGCACTAGTATTGAAATCAAGCAATTATGAAGTCATATGATTTTGTCTAGGGTTGTAGCAATTTGATTTTAGCATCAATATTCAGATATTTCAATTTGTTCAACAATTTTCTTGCTACAAATTTTACGAGCACTCTAGTTCAGTGCACACATTGTAACTAGAGGATATACCTTGATTAGAGGCCAATATCCCTAAGCACTTAGTGTGACTAACTGTCATGCTTTATGTGAACAGATGTAGCATTTACACATCCTGACACACTCCAAATCATTTCTGGATGAGTGAGTTGTATTTCTCAGTGTGTATGCCATTGCTCTGCCTGATTTTCAATGAATTTTATTTTGCAGAGTTAACTAAGGCACCTCATGACACAGTCCTTTGGACATGGTTTCTCAGTGACCAAAGTCATTGCTCTGACAACACTTTACCCTTTAGACATTTTAGACTAATTCATTAGCTTCAAGTCAATAATAATTTCATGTACTTAACCAATGAAAGCCATGAATTCAATAATGCAGATTTCAGAAGATTTTACAAGACACAGCATGAAATAGATGGTTAAGGTTTATTAAACATGTTTCAGATATCTTTAAGAGATTTTAAAGTCAAACTCCATGAACATTAAACTTAAACCACATGAGTTATTTCAGACATTCATAAAAATGTATAATAGAAGATTCCTAGTTCAAGTGTTTTCAGATTTATGATCGAGATAGTCCCATTGAAATCTTCATGAAAGACTGATGGAATTCTGAAACCAAATGATACCAATTGATAAGAGAGATTTTGAAGCCCAGTGATTTTTCAAAATTTGATCAAGGTTTGTCAATAGAATACCAACTGATAGAGTGCTATGCCTGGATGATTGTTTTTCAGAGTATGATCGAGGTTTGTCAACCAAATGAATAAGAGAGGATATGCAATGAATTTTGACAAATGTATGCATTTGACAACCTATATGCAATGCATTGACTCCCCCTAACAACATGCATTAAGACAATCTTTTTGGCATTTTTCAACATAAGGATATGCAATGCACTATATGTATGCAAGGACATGCAAAGACTCAACATTGAATGCTATGCAAAGATATGCCATTTACTCCTTCTGAAAACATGCAATGTTTGCACTGAAAACTGAACATATGATTCCAAATGATATTGTGACTTGTGCACATTCAGACTGTCCTATCCAGCAAAGTGACCCATGGTACTAGGCGGAGCACTTGGTCTAAAAGACCACTTCTCACATAGTAAGAACCTCCAGACAGATTTCTCTGCCTTTTGGTAGCTTACCATTTGATATACCATTGAGGTCAATTATGATAATTCAACATGGGCAGCATGCATGGATCAACTTTCAGCTTATCAGATTTTTCAGAATGCAATAGTCAGATTTCAAACAACATACATATGTCGTTCAGATTTTCAGAAATTGTAAGTTTATTCTCATTTCAATATCTAAACAGTCAATTCATATGAGCATTAAGAGACATGAATGCTCATAGTGTTCAAAAGATGACAGATATGCAAGAACACATCAAAACACATATGCAATGAGTTTCAAAAAATAGGAAATGCAGAGAATTTACCTGAAAAGTTCAGAAGGGGTTTTCATTCTTGAGTGCCTTGGATTAATACCCCTTTTTATTCCATTCCAAGGCCCACCTGCAAAGCAAAGTTATTTTGCACAAACAGGTACCCAAGAGGTCTTGGGTCCTGAATTGACAATGACATTCGTAGCAGGTTTTCTAAACAATTTTCTAGCTGCTTGGTCATCAGATTTCATCAAGTAGCAATTATTCATTGAATGACCAATTTGTCCACAACAATGGCATGAATTAGCAGATTTCAAATTCCTCTTATGCACATTACTGTTGTCATGAAGTTTATTGGCAGAGAGAGAGTTCTGTTTACTATAATGATAGTAAGATGCATCATGTTTCAGATTTGATCTATGCACATTCTTGTTAGCATGAAATCCATGTGCATATGCATGAAACTTTTTGTTGTTGACAGAATTAAAATTCTGTTTACTAAAACCGGCCAGCCAACATTCAGCAGCTCTATGACCTGGCTTTCCACAGTTAAAACAGTGAGAAGAATTTATTCTTTTAAAATTCTCATGAAAAGTATGTCTATTTGCAGGGATTTTAGCATGTTTAAAATTCTGATTTCTACCCTGAGCATGCCAGCATTCAATGGCCCTGTGGCCATACTTTCCACAGTGAGAGCATTTGAGAGAATTTCTTTTAAAAGAACCTGACCAGCATTCAGAGGTCTTGTGACCAATCATGTTGCAGTTAAAATAGATGATGTGCTGGTTCATTGAAACAGATTTATTTTTACTAAAAACATGTTGGTTTGCAGGGAATTTAGCATGATATGAATAAAAGGTTTTCTTACCACTAGCAAACCAGCAATGAGCTATTGAGTGTCCTAATTTGCCACAATTAGAACATGTGACACTCCTTTTATGAGGTGAAGGATTTTTATCATGAGACCTCATAGCATTCTTATTATCCTTCTCCATCAACTTACACTCATACATCAGATGTCCAAATTTATGACAGTAATGACATATCATTTTCTTTTTGGATGCATGTGAATGTGTGTGAGGACTGTAATTAACATGCAGTGATGAACCCTTTTTATTTATTTCCTGATTTACAGTCCTTTTCTTATTTTTATCTTGTATTCATGTTTTCTTAGCCTTGTACTGAGTTGGAGATGAAGTAGAAGGCTTTTCCTGTTCAGAAGATTTAACAAAAATAGTTTTCAGGTTGGCTCCATCAACCTTTCTCATGACTGGACTGTAACTCAGTCCTTCTTTCTTAAAATTAATCTTTGTTCCCAACTTTTTCTGAACAGTGGGCTGTTTGTCTTTTGATGTTGTGGCTACATTTGAAGCATTTACAAAGGATGTTGTTACTTTGTTCTGCAGAACCTTTTTATTTAGATTATTGTAGCCCAACCCTTCCTTTTTGACATTGACTTTTACACCTAGCAGCTTGTCTAGGTTTTCTTGCCCATCAACAAATTTAGACAAAGATATTCTCAAATCCTGAATTTCATTGTCTAAAGAGGAAATATGCAACTCGTAACTGGCAATCTCTTGCTCACTGCAATTCACACATTCAGTTAATACATTGTTAGCAGTTTTGTATTTTTCAGCTTTCTGTTCCAGATTGCTCAGTTTATCAGAACCTTCAACGCAAACACTTTTACCTCTTTCTAAAGCTAGAAGTCTCTCAGACATGGTGAAGTTCAGCATTCTTAACTTCTCATTTTCTTCCTTAAGTTTGTCATTTTGAACCAATTCATTTATTAGAAGCTGATCTTCTGAATTGACTTCATACTTTCTTCCATTTTCAATTTCCTTCATATCTTTTTGCTATTTTTCAAGATCTTTCTGTAATTCTATATTTACAGACTTTATGGCATTAAGTTTTTCAATCAACAATTTCTTCTCCTGTTAAGTTTCTCTAATTTTCATCATTTTCATTGGAGAGTTTTCTGAGAGAGTCATTCTCATTTTTAGCTTGTTTAAATCAGATTTAACACATTCAAATTCTCTCAGCAAATCCTTGCTCTGAACAGAATCATGACTAGCTAGGCTAAGCTTCTTTTCAAGTTCTGAGATTTCTTTTACATGATCTTGATTTTCAATTTTTGGCAATGAAATTTGTTTCTTCAGCATTTGAGTATCAGACATACTAGCATCAAGAACATTTTTCAGTTCAGCACAATTTCTACAAGGAGAACTTGAACTAACTAACCCAGTACCATTCTTCAATTTTTTATATTGTTTTCTTAACAGTTCATGAGATTCAAGTAGCTCAGAATATGCATTTTCCCAATCATCTAAAGTATAGTTTTCAAAGGGATTTACCTCATCATCATCATCATCTTCATCTTAACTGCTGCCTTGATTATTTCCGTCAGCCATCATGCAGCTGTCCTCATTTCTTATCTGAGTTCGCTTCAGTATATTCAGAATGCCTTTAGCAGACCTGAAATCATGAAGGCAAGACCATAAGGCTCTGTCAGTAGCTGCTTTCATCAGATTAAAGGCTTTCTGATTTTCTCCATCCTTTGATCTGTGTCTGTCGGTCTATTTGGACACTTTCGTTGGTAATGTGTGAGAACCTTGTGAAATTAATTTTCACAGATCTGGATCAACATATTTAACATAAGCACGTAAAGCACTGTGCCACTGACTGAAATCAGAACCACTAAAGACGGGTGGATGAGCCATTGAAAACAAATCAGATTAATGCAACAGGAATATTGATGCACTAAAAATAAATTAGCACCGAAGACTGTAAGATCGGATCTGCAGGTCGCTGGACCTTCTAAGCAGACACCGCTCTGATACCAATTGTTAGGGTGCTAGGCCCGGATACAGAGGGGGGGTGAATGTATCCCTCTAAAGATAAAGCACAAATTAAAACTCTAAAGCCCAGATATGCGGAATAAAAACTAATGAGCTTTCCAAGATGAGATGATAATTCAACAATTGATCAAACAGTTGGACTGCAACAATACAGCCACCTGATCACACCAGAAACGCAGGCAGAGCTAAACAAACCAAACACACTTAGCAGAATATAATGCTCAAACTTTACTCCCAAGATAACACAATTAACCAAGCATGCACAACCTGTGAATGGGAGGTAGAAGGCAAGGAGCAAACGCACAAAGCACAACCACTGCACAGTAGATTTTTAGGTGGTTCGGTCACCAAGACCTACATCCACCCCTCACTCCCAACCGGAGTGAGGCTTCACTAGCCAACGCTAGAAACCTGCAGACTCAGTCTGCGACAGAGTGTCTCCCTTCCTCTAACCAGAGGGAACCCACAAGTGACAACCTGTCACTTGCAACCCGGAGATCAGATCTCCCTTCTCCTGAACCAACAGGAGGAACCCGACCTCAGTCTAGAGGATCGGAATAACAATAGCAACCAGAGTATCAAGAGGAAAATAAGAAAACACAAAATGAAACTAACTTCAACAACCAGAAAGCTGGAAAACGAAATATAAACTGCAGCTCTCGCAGGAGCAACTGGATTGGATTTGATCTAAAGTCCAGTGAAAATAACGAAGCTTCTCTCTGCTCTTCTTCACGAGCTCTCTCTTTCTCTTTTTCTTCTGCTGATCTCACTCTCTATCTTCTTCTCTTTCGCGGGCTCTCCCCATCTCTTCTTTTCTCTTCTTCTTCTGCTCTTTTGATCGTGGCTCTCTTTCTTCTACTTCTCTACCTCTCTTCTATTTCTTCCTACTTCTGCTCAAGGCTTCAGTCCTTCTACTTCGATCCCCTTCATCTGAAGATGAAGGTTTCTATTTATATCAGCAGCAGTAGCAGCTAGGGCGTGTGGTATCCACAGTTCTCGCCCAATTGACTCTGCCACGTGTCAGCATCTCAGCTCCTTGGATCACGTGCCAGACACCAATGGAGTGGTGGAAGGTACGGAAGCTTATCCGCTTGTGGCTGATGTGGCAGTTGACGACTGAAGGTGTCTGATGCGTTGACTCCATCAGCCAGCTGCGTTAATGCATCGGCAATCCAGTGATCAAGGTCTTCGGCAGATAGACGTGCTGCGTCGACGTTGCTAATCCATAGCGTTGACGCAGTGGTGTTCCAGAGCTGAATGTATATCAGACTCAAATGCTGCGTGGACGCTGTCTTGCAATGGCGTTGACGCACTGCAGTATTCCAGTGAGCTATGTACTCTGCCTCATTAACTACTGCGTCGACGCTGCTGTAGCATGGAGTTGACGCAGCCAGGTGAATCTCTGAAATCCTCTTCAACTGAAGCGTGGACGCATTGAACTCCCAGCGTCGACCCTGTATACTTAGAAACATTAAGTGAGTAAGTGTGTACACTTCATGCAATGCAATGCAGTGTATAGACTTAGAAAGCATTTAGCTCGTGTAATGTATATACTTCATGCAATGTACAGACTTGATGGCGTGGAGGCAATGCATAAATAAGCCTAACCAATGTATAGACTTTACGATGCCCATCCACTGTATAGACTTCACGATGCTCAACCATTGTATAGTCTTTACTACGTGATGCAGCGTTTGTGGATGCACTTTTTTCACCTGATGTTCTCTCGTTGGTTTATTCGTTTATTGAGTGCGTGGGCGTGCCAGTCACCGGAGTGACAATTTATTCGGGCTCCGAAGAGCCCATGGTGCGCTCGACCTGACTTCGTCAGACGATTGTGTGGTTCGTGTCGGGACCGAATCCCGTCGCGCCATAAAGGCCGCGGCGTCATTTACATCCCCCATACGAGGGAACACCCTTGATTAATTGTCGAAATTAGGGGCCCTGCGGCCGAAAAGAATAATACTAATTGCGCGAGAAAGAAACAGGAGAAAATCACACCAAAGTACGCATTAGGATGCGAGCCACTGGCCATGTCGGTCACTCGTGGACCTTTTCATATTCGGACACGGGTCCATGATGGAAACGCGACGGAAAACCGGGGCGAATCCGTTCAAATCTCTGCCGCATGCACGGCGATTTTAATGATGGCTCGGAAGGGATCCGGGGCGAGAAACGAACCCGGTCTGATTAGAATGTCGGCCCAAGATCAGGTCGGGACTTGACAATGTCGGGATGATTCCCAAGATCCGGGCCTGGCCTGAAAGGGCGACGTTGTTGTTCCTTTTGCGTCGGGTCAAGGGGAGAGATGGGGCTGCGATGTAGACCCTAGCATCTTTTATCTGGGATTTTCTTAGTTCCATGTTCTGATCTCTGCTTTGTTATTTATTGCTTGTTTGTGCCTTTGTCCCGAATGATTTCTCTTCTTTTATTTATTATTATTATTATTATTTTCTTACCCCCTTCTTTTTACTGTTATTATCACTGTTGCACATTTGGTGTTCTTTAATTAGCATAATTTTCATCAATCCATTTGTTGTCGTTAATGTTATTACCATGCCATGCGTAAGTATATATGTATGGTGTGCCGGCGAAGGGAATAGTGGGGTGTGCCGCTGGGCGCTAAAGGAGGTGCGCCGCTGGGGAATGGGGTGTGCGGCTGGAGGCTAAAAGGGGCGTGCCGCTGGGAGCAACGAGGTGTACCGCTGAAGGTTAAAGGAGTGTACCACGCTAGGGGCAACAAGGGTGTACCGCTGGAGGTTGAAGGAGTGTGCCGCTAGGGGCAACAAGAGTGTACCGCTGGAGGTTAAAGGAGTGTACCGCTGAGGGTTAGGAGGGGTAGAGTGTGCCGGTGAGGGGCTAGATAAGTGTACCGTTGAGGGTCGTCGAAGTGGAGGTAGGGTGAGCAAAGGGGTGTACCGCTGAAGGTCTTTTGGAGTGTACCGCTGGGGGACCAACGGAGCGTGCCGGGGAGGGTTGGAGGGGTGTACCGGTGAAGGATAAAAACGGAGGGTAACGATGAAGGTTGGAACAAGGGTGGAGGTGAAGGCCCGCTCTTCTGTTACTTGTTTTAAGGCTTTTCTTTTCTTCTTTCATTAATTTTCATTTAGTCTTATGTAAATTTCCTCTCTTTCCTTGTTTTGTTCTGTTCGGCTTCTTCTCACAGATCGGGTGTTCGGTCTACCGTATCGTTGATCGGTCCAGTTCTTCTCGTGCTACCGACAGGGTCTTGATTAGTTGGAGAGTTCTATCATTAATCGTTCATGCGTTTGTTGCTTCCTTTTGCCTTTTTAACATATTTATTATTTTCCGACAAAAATTCGGCAGCGTCTCCCCTTGACCCGGATGGTAAGGGAGATACAGGGAACGCGCCCACAAGGAGTGGCGGAACCCGACAATTGGAGGTGGGCGCCCGAGAGCGGCAACACCTTTAATAAAACTTCGGAAATCTCAAAAAAGACGACGGGCTGGAGGCCTCTCTAGGACTGGCTAGAGGTGCACCGGGCAAGAAAGGGGGAACTGGTGGCTAGTGTGCCGGCTAAGGAAGCCGAAGAGGGTGTACCGGCCAGAAGGGTGTACCGGGCTGAGGGGAGGCCAGGGTGGCTAGCGTACCGGCCAAGGAGCCTACGGGGACTGGAGAGGTGCGCCGGGCTGAGAGAGGTCAAGGTGCACCGGGCAAAGAGAGTTGCAAGATGCACCGGGCTGGAGCCCCAAGGGCGTACCGGGTTGGGTTCTTGAGAGCGTGTCGGGGAAGGCTCAAAAGGGTGAGGGTGCACCGGCCAGGGACTGTACCGGTGACTGGTTGGCCAGGGGGAGTGAAGGCTGGGGGTTGGCCAGGTAAGTTGGTGCTAAAGAAAACAAGACCGATGGTGGTGTGGGTGCCTGGGTGTTCAAAAGAAGAGCAGGGGTCTCTCCCTTCAGGCAAGTGGATGAGGGTGGAGGCCAGAGAGAAGGGTATTGGGCTCGTGAGGCCCCGAGAAAGGGGAAGAGTAAACTCCCTTGGGCCAGAGACTAAGCGTAATCATACGGGAGAGCAACATCGACATGGAGACTCCAAGACACCGGAGAAGGAGAGAAGCAAGTGGCAAAACATATCATAAGAAGAAACCAACGATAATGACAGGAGACCCAGCAGAGGGGCGTCTTTTATTCATGATAGAAAACGACCATGGCTGGCCAAGGGTCAAGCATTACAGAGTACGTCTGAAACAAGCTACAAAAGGGATGAGAAGAGGAACAAGAAGGTAAAAAAAAGAAGGGGTGAGGAGAGAGCCGGGGTCGAGCAGGGGCGACGACTCCCTGCTCCTCCCCACTTCCCCGTTACATCAAGCCTCTCTCTCTCTCCCTCCCTTTCTCTCCTTTTCTTACTCTCTTCCTCTCTCTCTCCAGCTTCTTCTTCTTCTCTGCAACCCTCCTGGGCTTGCCGAGCTTGGACCGGCGAGCTCTTCTTCTTCCTCTTCCCTCTTCGTCCGTGTAGGCCTCTGTGTATTCTCTGTCTCCCTCTGTGTGTCCCTTTTTTCGTCGGAGCGTGGGGTTCTTATACCCCTGGTCAGGCCGACGACTGTCGAGGACGGGAGTAGGTGGGGCGAGGATAGCCCTGCAAGGTGCAGGTATGGGCTTGCCATGCCTTCGCTGCGCGCCGAGGGCTACGAGCGTTGACCGGCGTGGATGGGCCGAACGCTGTGCCGCTGGGGGCTGAGGAAGGCGTGCCGCTGGAGAGCCTCGCAGGTGTGCCGTTGAAGGCCTTCGCAAGTGTGCCGCTGAGGGGCTTTGAGAGTGTGCCGCTGGAGGCAGCGCTGGGCGTGCCGCTGGAGTGAACAGCAAGCGCGTTGGGTGGAGGCTCTTGCGGGTGTGCCGGCCAAAGGCCACTTATGGTGTGCCGGCCAAAGTGAGCAGCAAGCGTGCCGGGTGGAGTCCATGCGGGTGTGCCGGCCAAAGGCCACTGCAAGCGTGCCGGGTGGAGTCCATGGCAAGTGTACCGGCTAGAGGGGCATACGGGTGCACCGGGTGGATGCCATGACTAGTGCATCGGGTAATAGATGGCAGGTGCACCGGTCTGAAGGGTGGGCCGGGTGAAGGCCGTGACGAGTGTACCGTTTCATGGGTATTGATGGTGCACCGGGTGAGACTTAATATCTCCACATGTCCAATATGAAAGAAATCAAAAGCCCTATTAATATAAACTATTCGGGCATCTGGACAAGGCCCCTTCCCATACATGAAGCTCATCAAACTTGGAAATCCATTCAAAAGGAGTAATCGGCCTTGAAGAGCCTGCTGGTGCCCATGGGCTTCGGCCTCTCCCTCGAAGAACCCACGTCGTCTGACGCCCGGTCTTCTCCTGCGCTGCCAGCCACTTCGGCCTCCTCCTCTTCTTTCTTTTGTTCTCAGCTTCATCAAAAGCTGCCTTCTCAGCATCTTTATGCTTTCCCCCATGTTCCTTCGGCAAGCTTCACCGCATACTCGGGATCATCACATACCATAATATTGTCAAATATGGTACCAGATTCGACTTGCCATAATTCAATGCCCACGCACTTCAGGTTCGGGAAAAACATAGATTTCAGGATCATCTTTAAACTCTGGGTTGTCAATCATGGGTGCACGCCACTCGCCCTTGAGGACTATGCCAGCACCGAACCACACGTCGCCAGAAACCTTTAAACTATCAAGCTCAATGATGCTCGGGATGGGCTTGAAGCGTTTGAGGAAGTCCCCAACCTTCTTAAATTCAGGCCCCAGGTCAATAGAAGGATTTGTCGAATTAGTTCTGGCTTCATTCCGTACAACAAAGCCGTCAACTAATGTATACAAATCTGACTGAACAAGCAGCAAGTCTGAAATCATTTTCACAGGGAGAAACCGAGATCGAGGAACATTGACTCCAATAGCATTATCAAAGAAACGAATGGCTGCACCAGCTGCAGTTTCTAGCTGAAGAACTTTCACACCATCGACTTCCTTAGGGTTGGGAATGATCTCCATTTTAAGTGCATCGGCCTCAACAAGGTGTTTAATGGCCTTCAGGTTCACCCACAAGTTGTTGGTGTTGAATATCTTGGATTTTCCGATTGACTTGAATTCATTGACATGTTCACTGGGAACCTGTGCTAGTTCAAGGAGCCGAACCCTTCCTTCATATGAAATTAAGGTACCACCCTTAACATCTGCCAAGGTTTTGGGCGTCACCTCCATGCAGTATTCATTCTGATTGTGGATTAAGTGATTAATTATTTTCAAATCAACAACAGCACCCAGGTTATCAGAGTTAGTGATGAAGACATACTCTCTAGCCTGTGATAACATGGCCTCTAGTTTACCACTGTTCATCAAAGAAGGGAACACATCGCCACGCTCCGGAGGATACCAGCCATCTTTCTCAGTCTTTCCCTTGCTTGGTAGTGGCAGAAAATCTTCTACAACCAGACGAGGGTATCAACAACGTGGGAAGCCACGTCTCTGTGCGGTTCCTGCGGAGGCCTATGGTTTCCGGAGGAACAAGGTGGGAGTCGTCCGGTGCAGTGCATGCCATCCGGCGCAGTGGTGTTGGGGTGCAACGGTGAGGCTTTTCCGGTGTCACCCGGTGCAGTGGGCGTGTGCCGGGGAATTGGCGCGGTGGTGCACCGGCCAAGGGGTGGCAACAGTGCACCGGTTGAAGAAGGGAAAATGCATCACCGGGTCACTTGAAGGCCAGCGTCACCAGGTGAGAAGGGATAGTGGTGCTACAGTGCCACCCACCGGTTATGCTCTGGTTAGAGGCCATCAGACAAACCATTTTGGAGCCACCGGATGTGCCATGGTGTGAGTGCCACCGGGTGAAGATGGGAAGGACTCCACCGGACAGGGTGCTCAGGTGGGGAAACGCCACCGGACGGGGTGGTCAAGGGATTTGTCCATTCCATCAGATTTCAATAACCCACAACGTCGTGCCAATAGTATGCCCACATATTATGAGTTAACCGAAAGAGTTTCATCATGTACAAAAAGGCAACACCTATAGTGAGATGCCAAATGGACACGGCATAGTTTGCATTCAGATTTTCCCAAAAGCTGTTGCCACCATTTGATCAACCATTTCTTATTCTTTCCCTTTACAGCTTTTGCATCTTTGTCTGGAGATTGCGAAGGAATCCCAACGATAAGCAGGATGAGGGCCACACCAATCAGAGCACCAGAGAAATGAGCAATGTGGTTGATACTATGCACTTCCCTACCAAATGCACCGGTCGGCAACCGTATTGAACCTTGTGCCGCTTTCATCACCCTGTCTATGACAAACTGTCCCAGTATAAGCGCCTCAAGTTTCTTCCTCCAGTCCCATGATAACTTCACTAGGACACTGATTACAAAGAGTCCAAACACAGCACTAGATGCTCCCCTAGAAACAATCAGCATGGCAAGATGTTGCAATCACAAACTGGTACCAAGCTGGCCAGCTATGGTACAGATATAGTGTTTTTTACGTGTTGAACCTTTTTCTTCAGGCTTTCCAACTCACAGTTGTGGTACTATATATGATTTACTGCTCACACGACAGAGGTGTCGGCAACGAGTCACGTCCACCGACATCACGGTCCTCCACGGGACAGAGCTTCCACAACACCGCCCTCGATGGATCGCAGGCGGCCCCAGGCGAAGAGTCACATGAGGATGCCAGGCGTCGAGTGCAGAGATCCGAAGAGTGGTGGGCGGGCTCGTCCGGCACGGTGCGCGGGTTCATCCGGCACAGCCGGTGTGTGCCGCGGGAGGAGGGTGAAACGGTCAAGGGGGAGGCCTGTCATCCGGTGCGGCTTGAGGGAGCTCGTCCGGCACAGCAGATGTGTGCCGTGGGAGGTGTGCCGGTGAAGCCGCTCGCAGGCGTGCCGGGAGAAGCCCCTCACGAGTGTGCCGGATGAGAGGGGGGGGGAGGTGAGAGAGAGAGAACGAGAGCGAGAGAGAGAGAGAAACAACGGGAGAGAAAGAGAGTGGGCCACCCCCCCTTTTTTTTATTTATTTATAATCATATATATATATATATATTACTTGTATATATATTATCTATTTTATTTCACTATTATTTATTGTTATTTCTTCTTCTTTCTTTTTTCTTCTATCTTTTTTTTGTTTCTTTTCCATTATTCATTCTTTCATTTCTAACCTTGTCCTTTTCCTCCGTCCACTTCAAGATGACTAGAGTTAGAATGCGCTCGCTGTCCGCAAGAAATTTTGAGTGTCCACAACGTTGTACAGACTTGAACTCAAGGAATGGCTGTACAGTCTTTGAGTGAAGGCATGAACAGTGAGTCAATGTGTAGACTTCACTTCAAGCAAGCTACAACCCAATGTATAGACTTGCCACCAACGCAATGTGTAGACATGACTGCTGCGAGCACAGGCTGTACATACTTGGTGTGAAGAACACAAGCCAAGTGCAGTGTATGGACTTTATGCAAGAAAACAAGTGTGCATTGTATAGACTTGAGTGATGAGTGGATTTTCAATGAAGAGGCTGTACAGACATGATGAAATCACGATGTGTAGACTTGCCAAATATAGCTGGTCGATGTACAGACTAGAACAATGCTAAGTCTGTACAGACTTGAACAAACACAGTGTATAGACTTTGGCAAGGCAACATCGGTAAAACTTCCAATGAGCAGACTTTCAAAGCTGAACGTAGGTAAAGAATCCAATGTGCAGACTTGGAAGTGCAACGTAGGAACAGACGCCAATGTACAGACTTTGGCAAGCAACGATGTACAGACTTACACAATTCCAGCTGAAGAATGTATAGACTTTACCTATAAGTCCATTGTATAGACTTAAACTGAAGACCAATGTATGGAATTGAACTTCTAGAAACGAATGAATAGACTTTGCCACAGTCTAATGTATAGACTTCCAACGTGAGTGACACGCTGTACAGACTTTGCTCAAACAGTCTGATGTATGGACTTGGAATTCCAACAGAAGGATGTATGGACTTTGATAAGAGAATGGCTGTACAGACTTCAGGTGAAGACCAATGTATAGACTTCCAATATGAAGACCAATGTACAGACTTCGAATATGAAGACCGATGTATGGACTTCGAATATGAAGATCAATGTATAGACTTCAATTGAGTGCATTGGCTGTACAGACTTGGAAATCTTTGAGCGATGTACAGACTTGGAGTTAATGCATGAAGACCCAGCAATGTGTAGACTTGACAGTGAATGCATGAACAGTGATGTATAGACTTAGACGCAACATGCTATGCAATGTACACACTTGATGTAATGCATGCCGATGTACAGACTTCAGTTGAAGTCAACCGAAGAGTGTATATACTTTATGAATGCATATGCCAAGACCAGTGTACAAACTTGATCAAATGTCTAGACATTTGATTTTGAACGTGTGTGCTGGCAGTGTACAGACATTGATAGTCTAGGGGGGTCGACCCACTTCAGTCCTGACAATGCTGACAAAGTTTACACTTGAATAATTAATGCAGCAAATAACATGACTGAACATATAATGCAATGCTTCATGATCTGATGAACTGACTGAACAGCAAATTAACTGAACATATGAGAGACTACATTGTGATCAGAAAATGACTGAATAACAGTATGATGACTCACAGTGATTAATTCACATCAAAACCAATCATTAAAAGATTAACTCACATCAAAGCCAATCATCAAAATCACAGGGACACAACAGTCACTGCTCCACCAATCCTTAACGGCTCATCGCGTACTAAGTGACCACAAAGGCCATGACCTATGGTAACGTTCATGCCTTCACGGTAGAAGCCATAATTGTAGACATGAGCGTTCCATTCAAAGCTGTTCTCCCACACAAATCCCCTTCGAAGGATTACGAGCCGTTGCATTAAAAATAAGATCTCGATCAGACGTGTATCTCTCAAAAAATGCAAGCAACGCTCTGCATATCATCGCCCTTAACCCAAGACACATGTCGTGCAACACACTATAGAGTGGCATGTGTACTGCACCAATCCCCACCTCGTGTCTCATATCCTACTAAATATTGGGCTCCCGCATGGTTTCCAGAGTTCAGAGTGCCGCCATAGCTGATCGATGTCAACAAATCGATTTCCTGTGCAATATGTCCAAGTAGTAAAGGTCTCATCGGAATCGTCACAGCCCACGGCGGGAGGCTTGCTACGCACCGAGCTCTGCCCCCTCCGGTCGCGGGAACCCCGCGGAACTGTTGGTGGGGGGGGGGGGGGGGTGCTCTCGCCGGGAACTCCCCCCCCCCTCTCCTTCACCACCCACCGGTGGTGGCCCTGCACGCTGGTTCGTCCAGCGGAACCTTCATCGTCGGCCCCGGCCGCGGTGGCTTTGTCGGGTGGGGGAGCCCCCGTAGGGATCCCTCCCTCCCCTGGTACGTTTCCTGTCCCCCCCTCCGCCGACTCCGGTCTTCCTCCGGCCCTCCCCTCCCCTCTCTGCCTTCCTCTCCCCCGTCTCCCCCTTCCCCCCCTTTTTCTCTCTGTGTCCCCCCCCCCCGTTCCGCCCTCTCCTCCTTCCCCGGCTCCTTCCCCCCCAGCTCTTCTCTCTCCGCCGACCCCGACCTCCCAAACCTTCCCCCCTCCCTCCGCTGTCCTTCCGCCCTCCCCGCCTATTCCCCGACCTCCCCCCCTTCTGGCCTTCTCCCCCTCCCTGCCCTCCCCTCCTTTTTCCCTGCGGTCCCCAGCCCTCCCCCCGTTCCCATCTCCTGTCGCCGCCCCCCGCCCCTTCCCCATCCTTCCTCGGTCCCCCCCCTCCCCGCCACCCTTCGCCCTCCCGCCCCCGCTCCCTCTCTTTCCATCTCCCCCCCCCCTGCGGCCCTTCGCCCCCCCTCCCGTCCCCTTTCTAGCCGCCAATCCCCCGCCCTCCCCTCCTCCCCCCAGTCCCCTTCGATATCGCCGATCCCCATTTCCCTCCCCTTCCGTCGCCGGCCCCCATTTCCCTCCCCTTCTTCCGCCGGTCTTCCGCCTCTCACCTTTCTCCCCGCACCCCGAGCTCCCCATCGGCCAGCTCCCTCCGAGCCTACCTCCGCCCTCCACCCCCTTTCCTCCACCTCCCCGCCCCCTCACCTCCTCTCTTCCTCCCCTTCCTCCTCGATCTCTGCCCCCCTCCCCGTAGCCCCTCTCCCACCCTCGTCTCCTTGCTCCCCCCCAAACCTTTTTTGAAGCCTTTGCCCCGTCTTCCCCCCCGCCAGTTTGGGATTCCTCTCGGGCATCGTCGGAGTTTGGGTTCAGCTTGGTGTCGCAGGTTTCGGATCTCTTCCCTCGATTTCGTAGAAGCTCGGAGAAACTACGCATTCTCCCCGTATCCTACCGGATATCGGCCTCCCGAGCATTCTATTCTCACCGCTCGATGCTAGAGCGGTTCGGTTGCCATGCAAGTCCCGAGGAAGATCTATATCTCCTGCAGCACCGGTTGGCTCGTCTTCCGATCCCCTGGAGTTCTCTCCGATGGTGGCTGTCGTGGCTTTATCCAAGCTTGTTCGTCGCTCTGATGACAACAGGGGTTATGTATGGACCTTTATGTTCGGTTTGGGTTTTCTACTTCTTAATGTATGTTGCTCTGTCGACTGGGTTATCTTCCTTTAAGGTCATGTATCTTGTCTTTAGTATGAAATGAAACGATATATCCTTGCTTCCAAAAAGGTATCATCAAACTTGCAACCCTTGTTGCCACCAACGCATGTCACAGTCTATAGATAACACACCAGTAAACGAAAAGTCTTCATGGGCCTTCCACTCTATGCGAAATATGCTACAACGCTTCATTAACTCCTACATAAATGGTCGTGAGGTAATTGGAAAGGCAACTATTGCAATGAGCTCTTTCAGAAATGCTATCAGCTTCGTGGTGGTGTAATAGCAACACCACAGCCGACGTAGATCTCCCAGCATTTTGTTGTATAATGCTAACCAAAACACAGTTATATATGTAAACATTAGCGGCCCCTTTCATATAAGGTTCAATTTATTTTTCGGATAGGATACACGAGATAAATTAACCTATGAGAGAGAATGATGTGAGTCTCACCGCTCCTTTCACACATAACATGTCTAATCGGGGTTAACTTCACCCGGTTGATAAAGTGCAACTTAATTGGGCCGATTTGTTATTAGAAATATGATGAGAGAGAATATCGTCGGACTCACACTCTCCTCTCACACGCATGCCTCTTAATTGGGGTCGGGTACCGTATTAGACCATATGGAGTCGAATGCGATATCTCACCCAAATTTCAAAGAAGGCCTAAAGACCATGTTTGTTAATCGAGCGGGGGATGCAGTGTTCTACCCCAGGGGGTCGAACACGGTGCCCGCTCTCGAATAACCAATTTGTGTGAGGGAGAGTTGTGGGTCCCCCATCACTTTCTCTCTCCTCGAATCCGACATTCACCCGACAGTTCGTTTAACAAACGGGCCCAAAAAGAATAGGGGAAGGTGGAATAAGGTATTCTTGGGTAAAATGGTGTATTTACCGATTGTTGGGATATTCGTCGGTTACCATGCTTCTCGCCTCGGATAATCTCCGGAGAAGTGGGTCAAATAGGGTTTTTGCATTGTTTTGGTCGAACAAGGTACTTGAACGAAAGAGGTCGAATACTAGTCCCGATTAAGGTGAACTGTGTGTTCGCCGTACCCCACTAGTTTTTCAGAGGGGGCCTAGCATAACCCACCAGGGGATGCATCTGCCCCCACCCCGCTCTTTGTGAAGAGTGTTAATGGGCTGAGTGCCCATTGGGCCCTCCACGGTGGCACCGCCGTGGTGGCGGCCGGACGTGAGCACGCGCGCGCCCGCGTCTGCCCGCCCGCGAGCGCGCGCGTGCCTGCGTGCGCTCGCCCGCGCCCCCCGCGAGCGCCCACGCGCTCCGCGTGGCACGCTCGCGGGAGCGCCACCGCACCTCCCGCCTCCTCTTCCTCCTTATCCGCCTCCGCCTCCTCTTATCCGATCTCCTCCTCACTCTCTCCTCCTCTCGCCCTCTCCTTCCCCTCTATAAATACCCCTTAAGGGGGTTGATAAAATACAAGAAAAAATATAGGAATAAAATATGGAAAGAGAATATTATGTGTGGAGGAGAGATGGCACTATGTGTGCTAGTCATGGGAGACGACTTGTCGGTGGACGATGTCTCGATGCCAGCGTCGGTCCGTTGAGTACGATGACGCCGGGAGATGTACCATGGTGGGAGTTCGTCTCTATAGGCTAAGGTATGTTTGTGAGGTGACGGATAAGTGTATAAGAGAGAGGATATGTGCATGTTGTATAGAGAGAGAAAATTCAAGAGCATAGCGCCCGTGATGACTGTAGCAGCCCCGTATCTCGATTCTCTCTATCCCTTCTCTCTCCTCGTCTTCTCATCTATATGTTAGATGAAATAACGACGAGGGTAGTGCATCGGTGTACCGACTGCACGATATTAGTCGTGGGTTAGTCCTGTGACGAGTATGGTCTGCATCTCTGGGGGAACCATCACTATAGTCCCTGGATTTGGAGTGTGGACCCTTGGAGTCGACTCTAGTAGCCGGCTCTGTGACTCTGCGACGATTTATGGGTAGGGGTCGACTCTGGTAGCCGATCTTGTACCCAGATGCTGCAGGTACACACGTGTTTCTATTTCAGCATCTGCTGTTACGTGTGTACGTCTCGTTTCCGTTGCGAGGTACGTCCTCCAACTTTGAACTCGTTTGGTTATATATATTTGTTGTATATATCCCCGAGAGGTTTTTACCTACAGTGGTATCAGAGCTCAGAGTTTTGTCGCGGGTTTAATTTACGATAAATTTGTCAGCGGGTATGGTATCTTCTCTTTCTTGGGCTAACACGAGCATGTGTGTATTGCGACGTTTATCCCTCGGACTGATAGATAAAGGGGACCTGGCATAAAAGTGGCTATTTGTTGCCCTTTCCGGTGGTAGTGACCACGGCAACGACAAATAGTGCTGTTGAGATGACCCGGCTGACATCCTATAAATCATATCTCGAATGGGTTCCGATAATTCCAGTATACTGTTTTGTACAGCTATACGATGTTTATGGAATAAGTAGTTCCACTATGCATCACTGACATACCTTGTTCTGAAAACCTCAAAGGGAATGAGATTGTGGTTTACTGCTATTTCCAACTTTTCTTGCATTTGTGCAATTTAGACCATGCTCAATGTATATTTTTAATATGTTTGAATTTACGCTCTTATAAGCATGGAGTCGGATTTAATTTTCAGTCATGAATATATTTCATGATAATATGTCATATTTATATATTTATTTATGTGTAAATTCGTTTTGCATATTATAAATATAAATTTGTTTTACATATTACATATGCAAATTTGTTTTGCATATATAATATTATTTTTTTAAATTGTGCAAATTTATTTTGCATATATGTGCAAATTTGTTTTGCATTTATATTTACAATAATGCATAGATAAGCATGTTTATTTAGCGCCACGTGGTTGAGTGCTATTGCGATGTGATCGCATTTATTTGCAGCTTATTGATATGAGAATATGTGTTTATCTCTCAATAAAAAATTTGCTCGAAGTCGTTCTAATTTCATTCAATAATCTTATGTGTGTGGGAGATGATTGTAGGTTGCCTAGCGTCTACTTTCGATGTCACCGCATAAGAAAGTTGAATGTGATTGGTTCGGAATTTTGGTAGCAAATTGAGACGATGTGTAACAATGATGGCCACTGCTCTCAATATAGAATGTAGTGATTTAATGTGATGATCATTGGCAATGTGTTTGTCAATCTCACTTTGGGTGACAACTTAATGGTTACAGTATTTGGCACCGTAGAAATCCGACAAAATAAGCATGGGTTGCTTATGCGATATTGGATCGTTATTGACGAGGATTGTCTTCTTTTTTCTTCCTTTTCTTATTCGACTTGTGTGTTGAAAATTGAGGACCTGGATTCTGTCATGTGACATGTGCTAGGGTCAATGCCTATGTGTGAATTGGGCTTGACTAATCTAGCATGTGGGAAGCCTTTCGGCAATGGCAATGAGTCATGGAATCATTATTGCCAAGTTTCTTCCTTCTCTGATAAAGGAATGATGGTCTTCCTGTCGAATGAATTTTTTTCTTGCCTTAGATATAGTGCTAAGAGTCTTAATTCTCATTCCTGCCAAGAGTCTGATATCCTACCATTTTCAGCAGTGCGTTTCTCACCACGTGCCTGATCACCACGTATCTGCCGAAAATAGTATGAATGATCAGCCTAGTGGGAGTACACCTACTAAGCAGTGCACTAAGGAGTGCACACTCAGTGGGGAGTGCACACTCAGTGGGAGTGTGTTGGTGAAACCACTAGAAAATTAAGACTCGAATGTAATGGCAAGTGTGGGTATGTCCCTCATCAATTTTAAAATTTTTTTTTGATGACCTTGTGCTCATTTGAGAGCCTAAAGAATGATGAAAAGCCCAGGTTTATCCAGGAGTTTTTTACATCATCGTTGGATTCCATGACACAACATATGTTTTGGGAGTTTGTAGATCCCTTACACCCGCGTGCGCGAAAAGATTGAAAACTAGTGGGTTTTCAAACATAAGCGCAAGGCAGATGGGTCGATTATACGAAGCACGACTTATGGCGAAAGATTACATCCAAGAGTGGATATAGTCTATGATGAGGTACTATCTCCGATGGCGAGATTTTGGTCCGTTCATCGTTCGCCAGTAATTAGCTATCTTTAATTTTTGATTGTATTTTTCTATGGAGAACTAGACGAGAAAATTAATATGGCTCCGGCAGATGGTTTTGAGGCCAACATGGTAAGGGCGCAAAACTTGCTGCCCCAAGCATAGAGCTTAAAATGATCGTCTAGACAGTGAAATGAGATGATTATCTCGTTTCGTTTCGAGAAAATCTTCAATGGCCACTGTATGCATGTCAAATGAGTGGGAGGAAAGTGTTTCTCCATTTATCATTGTAAGTCAATGATAGCTAATTATAATCATCTGGAGTATGATTCCCTATATAAGTTAGACAGGCTATGTGCTTGGAGTGAAAATTGTATAGTATCACTAGTAATGGATCATCTGTTGTCTCAGGAGACCTATAATGATAGAGTGATTGAATCAGCATAATTTCTCACCCATTCATACTCCCTTTGCTGAACCGTGCTTGGTATTGATAATGAAAAGGAAGAAGTGTCAAGGGTGCCTTATACGCCTGGGAGTTAGATACACATGGTGTTATGCTCGCAGTGTATTAGTTACACTGTGAGTCTAGCTAGTTGTCACCTGGACAATATAGGTCCCACGCATCTTTTGTAGATTTACGAGGGACACTCAGCCATGTCTTGTGAGATAGATGTGCCAAAGCTAATTGGTAGAGAATAAATGTGCATTATTTTCTCCTCTATAAAGGCACAGTAAATGGCTTGTTCCGCTACGTGCTTATGTAGTGTGGTTGTGAAACGTCCTGCAATATTTGGTGAATACACCTCGAGATAATGGTGTATAACTGTATATAGGTTACAGTGAGCATTGGCCTTCGCCAAGGACGTTAGATAGCATAATATCATTTATGAGAGTTAGTAGAGCTTCGACTGAGTCGAAGTAGTTGATCTGACAGATTTGTTCTAGTTAAAGATTATGGTGGGACATAATTAAGAATATAGTTAAGATCATTCTCCAAAGGAGTGTCCTTGGATTGAATGGTTGATTTACACATCGTCAGAGTGTCACCAGGCTAGAATCGACCCTATCACACGGGTGATTCACCTTGGCGCTATAGATAGCGTGCAAGATGAGGCATTTGATATTACGCCACCCTGGAGATCTAGGTGTGAGTGTAATATCCCCCAAACAACATAGATATGCCGCCTTAGCTGAGGCTAAGATGAGATATAACATAGATCGGCCATGAGGATTTGACTGCAATCCCATGGAGCCTAAAAATCTGGATACGTGAGTCGCAAGAAGGCGCTGAGTGGGAGCGACCGGTTTGCGTGACTCGGGTTAGCTGCGTAAGTCGCAACTAGACTGGTATCCGTGCGGTGTTTAATTAATCATACTAATGACACGCCCATGAAAATGGAAGAACACCGCAGCATGCGTATCATACCGCATGTGTAATATGACCGCATATGAGAATGATGAATGGATCCCTCTTCATCATTGTGTGAGCTCATGAATCACATTAGTGTGATTCCTTATGTATCCCCAGTGACCTGCAGCACTGTGTCATGAAAAAGAAGCTTGATGTCGCTACTTTAGCATGTTACATAGGGCGACGATTGATACCGTCCAGCGGGACATGTCTAGGAAAGCGATCAAGATGAATTGGATTGACATTAGTAGCATAGGGAAGACATTTTATATCTCACCATGCTTAGTAGCCCATATCCGAGGAGGCTTTATTGTCTGTGTGATGATAAAGTCATGGGCACTTAGCATTTGGGGGTTTGACACTGCCTATTTTTTAGAGATCCAGAGTGTCAAATCAGGTGAATATTAAATGTCTGAGATACATACCGAGATGTTCTGAGTACTCCGTTAGTTAGGTGATGGCTTAACGGAATGCTCCTAAGTTGTTTGGATAAATCTCGCGGAGGTCACACGCTCCATTTCCTGTATGACCGAGAACTGCAGACCATTTTAGATTGTACATTGTGAGATGAAGGATATGCACGGTAGGCCCTAATGGGTAAGTGGGAGATGTTAATGGGCTAAGTGCCCATTGGGCCCTCCACGGTGGCACCGCCGCGGTGGCGGTCGGACGTGAGCACGCGCGCGCCCGCGTCTGCCCGCCCGCGAGCGAGCGCGCGCCTGCGTGCGCTCGCCCGCGCCCCCCGCGAGCGCCCACGCGCTCCGCGTGGCATGCTCGCGGGAGCGCCACCGCGCCTCCCGCCTCCTCTTTCTCCTTATCTACCTCCGCCTCCTCTTATCCGATCTCCTCCTCACTCTCTCCTCCTCTCGCCCTCTCCTTCCCCTCTATAAATACCCCTTAAGGGGGTTGATAAAATACAAGAAAAAATAGATGAATAAAATATGGAAAGAGAATATTATGTGTGGAGGAGAGATGGCACTATGTGTGCTAGTCATGGGAGACGACTTGTTGGTGGACGATGTCTCGATGCCAACGTCGGTCCGTTGAGTATGATGACACCGGGAGATGTACCATGGTGGGAGTTCGTCTCCATAGGCTAAGGTATGTTTGTGAGGTGACAGATAAGTGTATAAGAGAGAGGATATGTGTTAGTATTGGTGTGCTACAGGCCAATTTCGGGTCGGGTAGGCCCAATAGTTATACGATCTTGTTCATTATTAATAAAGTGATATTTGAGCGTAAATATGCGATTGTGTTACTTTACGTTGTCCCTAGGATATGTTGTTGTAAAGTCAACTCGAGATGGGATCTCGATTATGAGACTGACTTTACATGAACGCATACCTTAAATTGTTCCTGGTGTTGACACCCGTTTTATACCCAATAAGTCGGGTCATCTCCTTATTCATTCAATATGATGCTCCGAGTTGTTCACTCTTCATTGAATTCCTTTTAATCAGTTGAAGCCTGTTTTCTGGGTCTCAATTCCTGGATTAGACCTGGTTCCTGGTGGCACTTCGTTCAAAAGCTTGGCAATCCCTCCATTCTATTTTCTTGAAAATCAATGATAATAACGGTCTGGACTAGGCGCGTCATTTCATAATAACGCATGAAGCCTAGGCCGTTACTCTTTGAAGAGTCCCAAGACTTAGGGCCTCGTTGTCCTTTGATAATAACGGTCTACTCCCTAGCCGTTGTTTCCTTATGACGCCCTATGCCCTGGCCGTTACTTACTTGCAGAGTCCTATTGTTTAGATCTTCTTCCCGTCGATCTTATCCTTCGGATAGGGTTGAAAATGACGGTAATTCCTTGGAGCGTTATTTCCAAGTGATGGTCTATCGTGCAACCGTTACTTCCTTCAGAGAGTCCTGACAGTTCAGGCCTTTTCTCTGCTACTCCGTGGACGAGATAGGGTTTTGGATTGGCATTATCTCCTTCAATTCTAATCCTCAGGACCTCTCGTTTGTTTCTTTGGACTCTTGTTGATATTATCCTCAAGGATTTGCTAAGGATTATCCTCCTTTCTTGGCTGATTTATCTTCAACACGACCTGAGAGTTTGAGGGAGTCTATAAATAGAACCCTTGATTTCATGACCCGGAGGAGGAAGATTTGATTCACGACGAAGTGCTGCCAAATTCAGGAGCCATCTACATCCAGGAGGAGCTGCTTCCCACGTCCATCTTCCAAGTCAAGGGAGTAATTTTGGGTTTTAGCTTGTCAAGATCATCATCTTTGCATGCTCAAGTTTCCCTTGGTTTTATCAATCAAAAGCATTGTCCCTCCTCTTCCTCCACGTTTTTCACTGTTGCTAAGCATACACATATCCTCCTAAACTTAAAAAAACGCCCAGAGGGGTTAAAAAAAACCAACAACTCCCCGGTAATCCCCTCTCCTTTTGATGTTCTTAAGCTTTTTAAGGATTGATGCCATACTTATGTTGAGGGCTAATTGAGGTTGTGTTGTTTTGCTTTCTACATCCTTGGCAGGTTTTACAGGATCACTAGCACGAGGCCCAAGTCTTCTAGACGGCTGGAAGGGTTGGAGTTCAAAGAATTCACATCTTTTCACTGCAGGTTATCTGACGGTCAGGTTCAGGAGCGTTATTTCATTCTGGCGGTCTATCTCACGACCGTTACTTCTAAGCGACGCACAGGGTTTGGACCGTTATTTTCAAGTTGATCTGCAGGCTTTCCTTGGTTTTCTCTCCCGTGGGCGGGTGTTTCATCCACCTACTTCCAAGGTATATTCGAGTCTTTGACTCGTGTTTACTTTGGTGGCGATCACGACTTTCCTTAGTGTTGGGCACTAGCTGTCTTTTTCATCAAATCTCTTTATTCCCCTTGATTGTTCCACCCCTAGCGGTGTGTTTTTATTTATCTTTGCTCCACGCCCCGGCGTGTGTTTTTATTTTTCCCTTAGCGTAATTTGATTGAGATAGCATGCCCATGCTAGAGTTAGATTTGATTGCCTAGGTTCATGTTCACATGTGCATAGGTTGAGCTGATCTTTGGTAGTTTATTTATCATCTCGCCATATCATTTTTCAAAACCCTCACAATCAACAAAAAAAGAAAGAAGATAAGAAGAGATAGGTAAATAAACAATCAACAGATAATTTTTTGGCGATCACGGTGGGACAACTAGTGCCAATCATGCTTCTGATTCCTGTTTAAACCTGCCATCATCTGTTTGTTCAGTTGTCTTTTGATCCCTTCATTTTCACCCCTCTTTCTGGTTTTCTGAATCATATGACGGCCCTGTCTCGGCGCGTTACAGTGTTCTGACGCGGGGACATCAGGCCGTCGCTTGTCTCTGTGGTGTGAGCTTTCACGGGTTTTCCTGTTACTTCAGTTTGTTTTTTGGTTCCCTAGCTCATACGACGGTCTGGAACCCCTGCGTTACATTATTTATGGCGGTCTGGTCTCTGACCGTTATTTGGCTCTGACGCAGGGGCCTTCGTCCGTCACTCTCCTGGCAGGTACGCATCCGAGGTGCAGTTATTTCCGCAGTTTTTGGCTGTGATTTATTGCTTGGGTGCTGCTTGATTTCTGCCATAATTCCATTCATATCTTCATATCATTATGTGCACCGTTGTTTGCTAGATTCTAGGCTAGACTTTGCATGCACTCCGGTGCACATAGGGTCATCCATCTTTTCATATATTAGACTGCATTTTCCTACCTTGTTGTGAGGACCTCTCGTCTCCATATTCCTTGGGGCCGACTAGGAAATCACAGCAGGGACCTCCATAAGTCCCCGCGAGCCGTGGATTCCCACACGGACGCCGGGCCGGTTGTACCTTTCCCCCCTTGTGTCTAGGGTTGCATAAGTGAAGGAGTGGTCACACTTAAAGTCAAGCCAAGTCCATATCCACCTCCTATTAGGAACCCATTTGGAGAGAGCACATATCAATCAATTCACTAAAGTTCCAAAGGAGAAGCCATAAAGAAACTTTGTTTGCATCATCTTAAGCAACTTGGTTGGCTTTTGAGTGTCTTCATTCCCTATCACTTGTATCTTGTTTGAATCACCTAGGTGCGGTTGCTCATTGTGTGTTTGTTGTGTTTGTTGTTTTGCATTTATCAAGGGTGTCCGTTGCATGTGGAGTTGTTTTCGTTCGTCCGAATCATCTCCTCGAGTCGCTTCCTCCTTCACATTCTATTCCAATCCCCTCTTCGAATCTACCATGGCATCCTGCAATCCTCCTCGCT